>JAAVTZ010000488.1:0-19742 GCA_014898835.1 Fusarium lateritium
AGCAAGACACGATCAAGGGCCATCTCGAGGCTCCTGCGGATGGAATTTGACAGAACGCCACTCGAATGAATTAGAGATTATCCAGACCACATGAACCTAGAAGACAAAATACAGACCGGAGAGTCTTTGGATGACCTTTTTGTGCGTCCTTGCTCCTGAACTATTGATAGATAGGCGGTTGTAGTAACACGATGGTCAATCTCCAACCGTTGTGTCCAGGGTGCTGTGCTGTGGCGCGAGGCCACGAGAATTGGCCGAGGCTGAGGCTGCAGAACGAGCGCGTGTAGCCAGCGTGAGAACGCGTCTGTCACAGAATACGCGTTTGGAGTGTACAGTATTGGATGCAAATTTCACCATTTGCTTGGCCCGCCAAACTTAAACCTCACCAACGAGCATTGAATGCGAGGAAACGCCGCATTGTGATACCCATATTGTTCACCCGTGCTGTTATTGTTGTCGACGCTTTTGAAGATAATAGGCATGAATGTGATGGCCCTGGGTGACGAGACAGATTGGATTGCTCATCTCTCGAGCCCGCCGCCCCAGACCCTGCAGACCTTCCTTGAACCTATCAATCGTGCTCCATGTGCACCCTGAGCGGCCATGGCTGGCGACGTTTTGAGTGCCGTTCCTTTGCGCCCAAATTGCGACAATTTGCAGCCCGGAGAGCCATCCCCAAAAAGAAAAGAAAACATGGGAAAACAAGAGGCGGGCCCGCTGGGCGCTCGCGAGATTGGACACTAGGATGTTCATCTCTTTTCTCCCCGTGCCAGCGGAATTGATAGCAGGTCCCAAAAGGTCCCCCAGTCGGCAAATGATCTCTGACACCGTCATCGTCAAAAAACCCTAGAAACCTTCTAGGGGAACACAGGGGAGCTTCCCCCGGGCGGACCTAGGGCCGTTTCTTGGGTTGCTCGACTGGACTGGTTTCATCCCCAATTGTTCTGTCATCCAATTCATCCAATGCTAGCGAGGTTGTGAGAGTCCTCTTTATTATCTGGGACCGCGGTACTCCGTAGACAGTCCCTTATTTCCAAGAGCCGACGGGCTCAAATTCAAGGACTAAACCACTCGTGATCTATCTCGACCCATACCATTCGTTCGTCGCCATTTGGAAGTCGGGCATCTAGTCCATACCAGTGGGCAGCCAGTCCCGTTAGAGTTGAGAGGGCCACACGACACCACGAAAAGGGCACCTCTGACCCCTAAGGCTCGTTAGGTGTGCTCTTCTGACTCTTCTGACCCTCCCTAAGGGATCATTGACTGTTCCATTCCCAGAACCCTGCACACCCTCTGATTATTCTGCCGTTGCTCTGTGTCCTGGTCTTCATTCTTTGCTTGTCTACGACAGTCAATGTTTTTCAGTGCTTGGGAATTCCACACGTACCGCATGTCTGCGTCTGTTTTCGGGCTGATCATCTCTTTCCAGAAGACCCTTCTCCCTTTGTCTATCTAACAAGTTGAAGGCATGCTTATGCTTATTTGGGCGGTACAAGGCCATCGTGATCTCTGTATACTTTAACTTCAGGCCTGGCATTGCCTATAGGTTAGGTACCGGTACCTCGAAAGGCCGTGACTCGAACTAGGTTCATAAGGCTTGGTTAGCAGGTCGTCTCCAGAGCTTCTGAAGGACTCCCGTCTGCTCCCCGCCAGCCCAGCTGTTCCCGCTGCCATGGACCCTCCCCTTCCCACTGTGCTGGCGCTGGCCGTCGGGTCCCGTCTCTTCAATCCTCTTCTCAGGGCTGGGGTGCGTAAGTGCCCCGACCGGACCGCGGGTACGTACCCCCATCTTGGCGGTCCAAGCCTGAAGTTGATGCTGTTGTGCTGTGCTGAGTTGTGCTGGGTTTTCCATTTCTTCGACCGGGGCACCTGAAAGTGGGCAGCCCAGAGCTGTAGCGTACAGTGACATGTGTAGAGGCAGAGGCTACAGCTGGCTGACGACATGGATACTTTTTTCCCCAGCCACCTTTACACAGCACCGCAAGTTCCTGCAAGGTCCCGCCTGCAGCCTCGCAAGTACTTGGACTTGACCTCCTATCCCATCATTGGATCCTAGATGGGGACTCCATTGCTTCTTTTTCCATGCTTCCCTTTTCCCTGTCTGCACTCCACTCTCTGCACTGTCGACGGATGCCACGCCCACGCCCCCCCGTCTCGTCTCACTTGTCGACGCCTCTGGTCCTCTCTCTGGGTCTTTTTGGGCTTTTCTGGGGGGAACTTGCTTGCTAAGATGCTCTATCGTTCTCCCTGGCCTTTACCACGTCAGGGCTCACCCCATTCAATGTGTTTTGTTCAGCTCACCTGCATTTCAAATTTCCCCTCTCCTCTTTTCATCCATCTCGTGGGAAAAAGGAAAGAAAACAACGACAGCCTCTATTTGCCCCAGCTTATTCACATCGCCTAACGGTTGCTGATTGAATGCCCCCAGTCCTTATTCAATATCCATTCGCATTAATCACACTAGAACGGGAGCTGTTCGCTGGGGCCTCTTTTGGGGAGCAACTGGGCTACCTTACTCACTAGTGGCCTGAGGATCCTGCCCCGATCGGCAGGTTCAAGCCACTCCCCCCCCTGGCCCTGGGCAAGAGCTTTCCCTCTCCTTTTCGTTAATATCGACCCTATCCACTTCTGCAATCACCCTCACTTCAGTCACTCCTTTTGCCCTTCTGGAACCTGGACCCTCTGGCGAGATCTCATCTCCTTGATTGACGTTTATTCTCATCGTCGTCTTGAATAATTCCCTACACCTGCATCCCTCTTTTCTCGACCTCCCATTGTCCATCTTCCTTACCTCAACCACCGCCACATCCCCTCACCTCACCCGTTACGATACCATTTATCAGTACCACCCGCAGCACAGGAAATTAACTACCTAGCTACGGTACATACAATTGCACTCGCTGGCATACGCCCTTAGGTCCCTCGTTCATCGATCATTTTCAAAACCGCCTTTACCAACCTGAATGCTCCGGTAAATCGGTCTCTGGCTCTTTGATAGAGCCTATCGTTTTTGGATCGGATTAGGTATATTGTCTACGCCGCCGCCGGTCCATGTCGGGAACCCGTCGAATAACACCGTACCCCAGGATCCAACTCATTCGCGTGTCACACTGCATCTCGAGATAGAGTATCTTGATCACAAACCGACATCATGACTGTTCAAAGTGATTTGACCCACCGGGGCTCATCCGGTCAACAACTTGCCCTCGAGGACCGATTTGAAGTTCTGAAGGAGATTGGTGATGGCAGCTTTGGTAGTGTCGTTCTGGGTAGAGTCCGAACGGCTGGCGCCAACGTTGCCCGCCGAGGTACAGTGGTAAGTCTACACGACGTGTACCCTCTTGTGTGACAGCTCCCGTAACCATCTTTTAGGTTGCTATCAAGACTATGAAGAAGAGCTTCGAGTCTCTAGCACCATGTCTTGAACTACGCGAAGTCGTCTTCCTTCGCACTCTCCCTCAACATCCCCACCTTGTTCCCGCTCTCGACATCTTCCTAGACCCTTACACCAAGAAGCTCCATATTGCCATGGAGTACATGGAGGGCAACCTCTACCAACTGATGAAGGCCCGCGATCACAAGTGCCTAGACAACGCCAGCGTTAAGAGCATCCTCTTTCAGATTATGCAGGGTCTCGAACACATCCACTCTCACCACTTCTTCCACCGCGACATCAAGCCCGAAAACATTCTTGTCACTACTTCCGGCCACAATGAATCTGGCAACACCTTCCGACGATATTCAGCTCTCGTGACTCCTCCTTCAACACCACCTACATACACCGTTAAGATCGCCGACTTTGGCCTCGCCCGAGAGACACACTCAAAACTTCCCTACACTACCTACGTTTCCACAAGATGGTACCGCGCCCCCGAAGTTCTTCTACGAGCAGGAGAATACTCCGCCCCTGTCGATATCTGGGCTGTTGGTGCCATGGCTGTTGAGATCGCTACGCTGAAGCCACTGTTCCCTGGTGGAAACGAGGTCGATCAAGTTTGGAGGGTCTGTGAAATTATGGGTAGCCCTGGTAACTGGTACAACAAGTCAGGCAACCGTGTTGGTGGAGGAGATTGGCGTGAGGGCACCAGACTCGCTGGCAAGCTGGGCTTCTCATTCCCCAAGATGGCTCCCCATGCTATGGACACCATCCTGCAAACACCACAGTGGCCTTCTGCCCTGAGCCAGTTCGTTACATGGTGTTTGATGTGGGATCCCAAGAACCGCCCAACCTCGTCACAGGCTCTTGCCCATGAGTACTTTGTCGATGCCGTTGATCCTATGCGGCCCAAGTCTTCCGCTTCCCGAATCCTCGGACGCAAGCAATCTGATCTTAGCCGAAGCAGCAAGGAGGCTTCTACTACCCCTACCTCGATCAAGCAATCTTGGTTCCGAAAGTCTCTTATCGGCCGTTCTGAAAGCTCCGACTTGGCCACCATGCAAGCTCAGACCAAGGAACCTACGGCTCCTCGACCTGCCCCCGTTCATGCTACATCAGCAGAGGTGTCTTCAAACGTGAAGCCGCGCCCAGCTGCCGGAAAGAGGACTACCTGGACAAACGGCCCTTCCAATGTGGCGCCCATGCCTATTCTGCCAACGGCCCGGCCTATCTCGCCGATCCCCGATGCTGTAAATGCCCGCGCCAACAACGCCTACAACGACTCGTACGCTAATGGACATGGCCAGGGGAAGACCAAGAAACTTGGCCGACAGCTGTCTGTCGCTTCGAGTACCAACAACTACACCGAGATGCATCGGCAACAAGCAGAACGGGCACTCAACGGGAATTCTGGCCTCGCCTCCCCTCCAAGTGGACAGAAGGAGAGCTTCTTTTCACACCTCAGGAAGCGTGCACGGCGCTTCTCTGGACGACACCAGACCCCCGTCTCACCCTCCTACGACGACGACATCGAGGCCCAGGCTGGATGTGGCCCTTGGGCTAGCAACCGGTCGTCAATGGTTATTGACCAATCGCAACAGCAGGCCCCCATTCCTAAGTCGGAGGTCTACGAATCCTTGGACAAGGCCCTCCGAGATGTTCAGAACAACCTGGACTCGCGACCTCCCATGCCGCCCAGTCACCAGATCTCGCCTACCAGCACACTCAAGCGACATCACTCGCTACCTCAACACCAAGCCCGGTCAGTAGATAACCTGATTGGTGCTGCTCGAGGTGGTCCTATCTCTAGCCGAACACGACGGGCACAGGCGACTCACGGTGTGCATCAGTATGAGGCCCCTGACGAGGAAGAAGAGCTTTTGGACGAGGCCATGACCTCGACTCAGCGTGCGATGAAGCGTATGGAGCAGAATTCAAGCAAGCCTCTTCGCCAGTCAGCTAGCAACATCGGGTTGATGAACCCATATCCTACGCCTTCGCCCTCAGCGAACGGCAACCAGGTCCTCTTTGCGGACGGACACGAGGCCGTCACTCCTAAACCGCTGGATCTCAACAAGAAGACTGATAGTCAGTACAAGTGGCCTACGCCACCTTATGAGGAAAGCGAATGGGCAGCATCAGCAGCAGCCAGCATTTGGGCAGCTGGCAGCCGATTTTAGCTTTCAACACCTCATCGCAAACCGTTACGATTACGTCCAGTGGCGTGGAAAAGTTATTGATATCGACTCGCATGGTCATGGTGTTTTGGTGTTGGGTTGACAAACGCAACCCTTTTTTTGATCTTTTCATTGTTGCAACGTAGGAGGTCCGTTTGATTTTTGGGCACATTGGCTTGACTATACATACTTTATTCCCCCTTCGATTCAGCACGCTCGACATTTCACCAAATACCCGGCCGGAATTTTGCGCCGCCTTCTGCACATTATTATTATTACTTCGCAATCTCTCCCTTTTCGAAAACATTTGCTCTTATTCATTTCGTATACCTCGAGTATCAAATACCCCCTATAGACCACAGGCGAGCGCAGCCGCAGCAATCTGCTTGAAGCAATACCACATACCACTCTACCAATTTCTTTCCTTTGTCTCAACTATATAAGAAGGTGGATCGGCGTTTTTGGTGCTTGGGCTGAATATGACCGGCCATTTTCTTTGTCATATCTTGGGTTATCCTTGCTTGAATGCACAAAAAGGGTCAAACAGGACGCCTCTATGGAGATGAGCCGAGTGGAGGCCAGAGGCATCGTTTGATTGTTTATTGAAGGATGTAAAAAAAAAGTCAGCGAGCATTTCATTATCCACATTTTGTTCCTTGAATGCATTTAGGAGACTGTCAACCGATTAGATGGGAGTTTTCACAGGCCAGGATGCCAAACAAAACAGTTTGCCCTTTACGACCAGAGTATATAATTATCACACGCCCCGACAACAAGAGGAGGAATGTCTCGTTATGAGAAGAGACGTTGGTTGGTGATGGGGTTAATCCAAGAAAATGACAAAACAACTACTGTTTCATTATGCATATCTACCTATTGTGATGAATTCTTTAGCTTGTCCTAATAGTTGATCTGAAGGATGAAGTGTTCCGGGTGCCTTGGTCTTTTGAAGAATGTTGGCGGTCGCATTAAATCTATGGTTTGGTTTCTGCCTCCCTTCGCGAGTGGGGGATGAAGTCAGAACAACGAGGCAGCATTTGTTGCGAGCGGGGGAGGGGGAGGCAGCCAGAGCAATGAAACTGAGGGAAATGAGGTGGCTTGAGGAGTGAGGTGAGAGGAGGTTAGATGGGGAAGTTAATTTATGTTGCATTGAGGGTACATCTTTGCACAATTTGGATTAAAAATCTTATACTTTATGTGATTGTTTTAATTAGCTTAACTACCTGGGTAGTTTACTGTCAGGGTCCTATTGTAGGATACGCTGAATAAGACTACGTTAAGCTTATTGAGATATAGCTGCAGGTGAAGGTCACAGCTATGATTGAATCAGTCAAATAAGGCAGCCTTGATGAGAGTCTGCCCTGTTGGTGAGATGAAGATGTCTTTGCACGGTCACGTGTACTGCGGCTAAAGCAACATCACGACGCTTACCTTAGGCAGCACTCGTTTGTCCTGGTAAGCCAAGCCAAAAACTGACGACGAACGGTGGCTATTACGAAACGGAGACGATCTCTGTATTCTTTAAAACGTGTCACAACCTCCCTCGAGATCGTTTGCGACTTTTTTGGTTTTATTCTTGTCGAGAAAGCGTAACGATTGACGTTTCACACTTAACCACAAGTCCAAGTCAAGTCAACTGATTGATTCATTGGGATAGGTCTCACAAGTTAACATTAAACGACGTGGACCTTTCAACAAACATCTATCGATTAAACCTTACGCAGATATACGGTATCACTGGATCAACGCATTCTCTCAAACCACGTCTTCTTCTCTCTCGCCACTGGCATCATCATCCCACCAAAACGGTTCGCGATCTTGCGCGGGGGAGGGGTAAAACGGTATTGGCCGCATAACCGTGACAACGGCTTAACTACTACTAATGGATGAGAATTTGATTGCGATTGATCATTTCGAACAACTATTATCATTGAGCAGCCCATCATGAGTCTCAATCTGCCAATGCGACCCAACACCAGCAGTCAGCGCAATCGGGAAAGCCGCAATAACTACTTTAACAGCTATACACCGCCAAGCTCGACAGAGGCCATCAATGGGCCTGTTAGGGAGTTGGTGAGGGAGCAGACGCCTCTAAACGACCGCTTGATTGTGGGTGTTGATTTTGGAACTACATTCTCAGGGTGAGTACTCAGGCCCAGCTCAAAGAGAGAATACCATGCTAACACTCATAGCGTCGCTGCTGTCTACACATCTACTCCTGATGATATAGAAATCATCAAGACATGGCCCGGCGGAAATGGCATCACTTCGGACAAGGTTCCGACTGAGATCGCCTACGACTTTCCTCCCAACGCACCCCAAGGTACCGAACCTACGGTAAAATGGGGTTTCCAGTTTAAGCCCGAGGAGTCGCGCCTGCGTTGCATCAAGCTCTTCTTGGACCGTTCCCAAAAGCTTCCCTTTTATGTCAGCCCGCTCGACACAGCTGCGCAGCTCAAGCGTTTCAACAAGAATGTCGTAGACGCTGTGAGCGATTACCTAACTCAAATTTACAAGCATACCATGGACACGCTCACCCGCCGATATGGCGAGTCGTTTATGGCGTCGACAAAGGTTGAGTTTGTCTTGACGTGTCCGGCTGTTTGGAGTGATGCTGCCAAGAACACGACTCTGCAGGCGGCGGAACGGGCTGGTATGGGATTGAGATCTGAGATTCAGATGATTAGTGAGCCTGAGGCTGCGGCTGTGTATACTCTCAAAGCGATTCAGCCGAATCATCTGAACGTGGGTGATAACTTTATTGTCTGTGATGCTGGAGGTGGTACTGTTGAGTGAGTTGACCGGACTTTCTTTAGTTTTTCCGCACACTAACCTTTAATAGTCTGATCGCATATAAAATCATCTCTCTCAAGCCTCTCCGGGTCGAGGAGTCTGCAGTTGGAACAGGAGGGCTGTGCGGAAGTGCTTTCTTGAATTACCGGTTCGAGGAACATGTCAGAGGTCGTCTTGGTCAGACTCGCTTCGATGAGATGAAGACCAAGAAGGGCAAGACATGGCAAATGGGTCTTCGATACTTTGAAGAGTTCGTGAAGCGAAACTTCAATGAGGATGAGCACCAGGAAGTTAACGTTCCGTATGTACACCTCAGCACCTTGGTTTCGATCTTACTGACTTTTCTAGTTTCCCTGGTCTTCCTGACGACGAAGAAGCTGGGCTGGACTCAGGTTTCTTGGTCATGACGGCAGAACAAGTTAAGGATATTTTCGAGCCGGTAGTCAAGGAGGTCTGCGACCTTGTTCAGGGCCAAGTCACTGGTCTTCGATCCAAGGGTGGTATCGTCAGCGGCATCGTTCTAGTGGGAGGTTTCGGCCAGAGCGACTATCTCTACCGTCGGCTCAAGTCTCACTTTACAAGCGCTGCTCCACCGCCTTACAGTGAGCGGCCGACGCATGCCAATGCCAACTCTACACAGGAGACGGGCTCTATTGAGGTGATGCAACCGGTATATGCTTGGACAGCAGTTGTGCGAGGTGCTGTTCTGCGGGGATTGGAGGGTAACATGGTCATTTCTCGCAAGTCGAGAATGCACTACGGTACATCGTATGCTACTGTATATGATGAGGATAAGCATTCTGTCAGCGAGAGGTACTGGTCTCCGCTGTGGGAGCGCTGGATGGTATCTGACCGGATGCAATGGCACATTGCTAAGGTGAGTCTCTTTCTTCCCTGACGACTTCACGCTCTCTAACGAATTTTATAGGGCGAGGCTCTATCACCTCTTGCTCCAATTGCATTCCACTACACACGTAACTTCCGCCCTGGTCAATCCCTTATCGTCACCGATGATCTGATAGCATGCGACGCCGACGAGCCGCCCGTTGCATACACACGGGATCTCATTCACGTGTGCACCCTGACAACGGACCTCAACGCTGTCCCAAGAAGCTTGTTTACAAGGTTGACGACGACGAGGGGTGTTGAGTTTGACAACTTGGATTTCACACTGGAAATGAGGGTCGAGAGTGCGGGCTTGGGCTTTGAACTCAAGGTGGATGGGGTGCGGTATGGAAGGGTTGAAGCTGAGTTTCACTGAGGGAGTTGGATATTATAGTGGCGTTATATAACGACAGATTATTCAGTCTAGAGAATAGGTATATATATTTATTGGCTGAGCTGAGCTAGGTTCTGTTCTGCTTTGTCTTGATGAGTTTTTGGTATTGAATACAAAGTGTAATGAGATATGTACCCTGAATAGTTGAGTTAAACCCAGAGTATTTGTCTCGTGTCTCATAAATTCACTACCATCTATCGAACGACTGTAGAGTATTGAAGAACTGCGTGGAGCTCACTGTCAAGTTTGACGATGTTCAGGAGCTAGCTTGTGCTTTGTTCATCCCAGCAGCTTGAGTTCACGTTCATGAAAGGGGATTATGAACACAGGCAATCGAACACATCACCATTGTCAGGTTAACTTTTGTTCGTCAGTTCTTGAAATGAACATACTTCCATAACAATTTCTAATTGCACGGACACTCTGTTGCGATGTTGTTACACATATAAAGGCATTGTCCGTTATGTTAAGAGGGCATTCTCATCATTCAAGCAAAACTATCAAACCAACTCAAAGATTAACCCCAGGTTACAAAAAAACACGACAACATCCAATTTCAAGATAAGTATCATACTCCAAAATGAGCGCCTATCTAAGCTTCCAGTGGCCCCGTCCCGACCACTCAAACTACATCTGTTGGCACAGAACCTTCGACCACCAAAACGCCAACTCCCTCATCGCCCTCCAAGTTCCGTGGATTCAATGGCCCAACGACCCTTTGTCCGACATAAACTCTCACTGGCGCACAATCCGCGACAAAGCCCGCCAAGCCGTGCAAGACTGGCTAGACGTTCTCGAGGTAAAGATCTCAGGTGAAACGTACTACGGACACATGCGGCTGACGTGTATGATACTGATGAACGAGCAGCTGAGACTGACGGTGGATAGTCTTGGAGAAGGGGAGGAGCATCAGCAGCTGTTTTATGGGTTTGCGGCGGATGAGGTGGCGGGCTTGGAGGAGGTTAGGGGGTTGAAGCTTGGGAAGAAGGTTGTTAAGATTGTAGGGAGTGGAAGGGATGCGTATGCTCTTGCGGTTCAGAGAGGAAAGAAGAGAAATAAAGAGTAAGTGGACTTTTCCGTATAGAAAGGTGTACAGTAATAAACGGGTAGGTAAGGTAAGTATACGAATATGGAAGCCTTCGTATTTCTGTGTAAATGAAGTGACATGGAATGTTAAACCAGTATTGACAAACGTAGTTAAGTACTTCTGAAGCAACTATACGGTTCTTTTCTGCCCTTATGCATTTGATATAATAAACAATGGAAGTCTTTGTTCCATTTTATGTTGACCATTCAGCATCCATATATGTCTGAATACGTCAGTTGAAGATGGTTTGCCCTTCCACTTTTCCATGTGGGGCACCAACATGACCAAGTCTCATAACTTGATAATTCTCACTCATTCTTCACATTCTCAATTTACACTCACAAACAAACAGTCAAGATGGCATCGTCTGAACGTGCCTCTGCACTTGTCAAGTGGGCGACATCTAACGGCGCCTACATCAATCCCTCAGTGGAAGTCTCTCACTTGCCCGAAACAGGTCTCTCGTTCCGCGCAACCGCCAACACATCATCTTTTGACACAATCGTTAGCATTCCTTCGTCACTCACACTCTCATATTTAAACACTCTTCCAGGACGTGACGATCCTAAGCCTTTTCCTTCTGGATTTCTGGCGCAAACACCTCCGCACGTCATCGGTCGTTTTGTTCTCATTAAACACTTTCTTCTTGGAGAAGCGTCGTTTTGGGCGCCGTATATACAGGCTCTCCCGCAACCTGACGACCCCGATGCATGGTCTCTGCCACCTTTTTGGCCCGGTGAGGACGCAGAGCTGTTTGAGGGGACGAATATCGAGGTTGGCGTAACGAGCATAAAGGCCAATGTCAAGCGCGAATTCAAAGCAGCGCATCATCTTCTAACGGCTGAAAAGTGGGAGTCTGAAGTACTCGACAAGTTCACCCTGCCATTGTATCAATGGGCTTACAGTATCTTCTCCAGCAGAAGTTTCCGCCCGAGTCTTGTTCTTGGACCGGAGGATCAGCAGCGTCTTCCTGAAGGTGTCAAGCTAGATGACTTTTCTGTTCTTATGCCGCTCTTTGACGTGGGCAACCATGATATGAAGACTGAAGTGCGATGGGAGCGTGATGAGAAGAGCAACGACTGCAGCCTCAAGGTCGGCAAGGCGTATCAGGCAGGCGAGCAGGTTTTCAACAACTATAGCATGAAGACCAACGCTGAGCTACTGTTGGGCTATGGCTTCATGCTTCCGGAGACTGAGGAGCTGCACAATGACTATGTCCACGTGCGGAAACGCCAGGCTGCTCAGGGGGAAGCTACAGAAGAGTATTACATCTCTCTACAACCCATCCGACACGCCAGCTCCCTCCTCGCGCGATCCAAGCAGGCCGTCCAACTCGACGAGTCTACCCCTGTACTCGGAGCTTTCCAACACGTTCAGCACGACATGGTCTGGGACATCTTCTGCACACTCGCACCTCCCGAGCAACGCGAACAGCTCGTCCCTGGCGATGGCTCAGAGCAGACACAGCGTGAGCGCTTCTTCAGAGGACAGGTCAGCGATGATGGACGGATGTTTCTGCAGCAGACGGCGGCTATCATCCAGCACAAGGTGATGCAGGAGTTGGAACGGCTACTTGAGACGGACGTGGAAATTGTGGGAGGAGGGGACTTGACGAGGAATCAGCAGCTGGCGCTTGATTATCGGGCAAGGTGTAGGAGGGTGCTTGAGAATACGCTGGAGGCCATGAATATGGAGGAGTTGTTTGGGGATGAGGAAGAATAGTCGGCTACGTGATTGATGAATGCCTCACTGGGATTACACTAAGAGGGTTAGATGATAGAAGCGCTATAGAACCAGTGCTTTCATGCAAAAGAGCAGACGTGGGAGAATGGTACATCTGGTATACATGATGATGAGACTTATATTAATGTAGGTTTGTTAACAACCTCCTGCTGAAGGGTGGCCGATGCACTGCCTAGGTGCCAGGTGAAAACTTGTAGCCCTAAACTTGAGCGTAAATGTTTAATATATATACAAGATATGTATCCATAGCGGCTGAAGTAAAGAGGTGTCTCAGGATATGTGGACGAACGATACTCTTGATGTTGTGTAATTCATGCAACTCTCCATTCATATTGGCTGCCTATTTCCATAATCAGATTCGGATGCATCTCCACTCTCAGCCTAATCTACTCATCTGTGTTCTTTCAACTTCTTCTCTACAAACACATTCCTTCTTATGAGAAAGATTAAGTCAAACTTCTGTCACCGATAACCCTTTTCTTATAACAATACCCCGCCCCCACCATATCATGACAACTTCACAACCCCGCAAACTACTCGATCTCATCACAGATATCGACAAGTAAGTCTTCCGAATACTACAACGTACACAACATCTGACATATTCAGTGCCCCCTTGGACTTTGAATCAAACTTCACACCCTACTATCGGCTCTATCTCTCGCCAGACCCTCGCCCTCATGGCTTCATCCTCCCCGACACCGTCACCCGTATGCCCTGGGGATCGGATTTTACCATCAACCACCAAGACCGCACCGTAACTCTCTGCGCGCCCCCTTCCAGCTCAACTCTCACGGAACACGCAAACTCTGCGTTTCAAAAGGCTGTTGATAAGGCCATTGACGAGGACTTGTTTCCTATTCTTCACCAGGAGCACAGCGAGTACTTTCGTGTAGTCGGCGCTAGAAGCTTTGTTCAGATCGAGCGCTTCACTGCCCCGTTATTCGGCATTGCGACGAGGGGCGCCCATCTGACGGGCTATGTTCGTGGGGAAGATGGTCAGGTCAAGATCTGGGTGGCTCGTAGAAGTCGACACCTGTTTAGCTATCCTGGTCTTCTTGATAGCACTGTAGCTGGCGGTGTGAAGGCCAGTGATACACCCCTTGCGTGTATTCAGGCTGAGTCGACTGAAGAAGCCTGTCTTCCTTCGGATCTGGTATCATCAAGCGTTGAGCCCGCTGGGGCTGTGACGCTGGCCAATATCAACGCACGTTCAAAGCTGTTCCACTCGGACATTATCTACGTCTTCGATTTGGAAATGCCGGCCGATGTGATTCCCAGGCCAGGAGACGATGAGGTAGAGGAGTTCGTGCTGATGGAGTGCGGAGAGGTGGTGAAGCGGATGCTGGCGGGTGAATTCAAGCCGAATGTGTGTCCGGTCATGATTGACTTCTTGGTTAGGAGGGGATTTATCACGAAGGAGAATGAAGGCGACTTTGAAGAGATTCAGAAGAGGTTGAGGAGGGAGATTCCTGTACCGATGGAGTCGGATGTGTAGGGATGGCGATGAACAGCAATAGAGATGTCTAGATAGACGACAACATGCCCAAGACAGAGAGCATGATACCTTTTCCCTCTTCTATCTTACCTATGTTCAAAATCTCGACATAGTCTCCCGTATCCGCACGCTTGCGTCGTGTGCGTTTGCGAATGTGGATAATGCGAATAGTCGCACGCAATACGTTGAACCCTGAGCAAATGACTTATAAACTTCAGTTCATACAAACTATACAATTGAATTTAAATCAAACCAAGATAAACGGTCACGTTGTTTGTTAGTCACTAACAATTATCAAGTGTTGTCCAGGGTAGTCAACCCAGTCTCTAATCTTATACCCTCCTCTCTCCAAACGGCGACCCTTTGGCGAGGCGAGGTTCCTTCTCGAACAGTCCCTCCCCCCGTCAGCCCACCAAAAAAGCCCACCTTACTCCCCCAAATTTCAACCCGCAAAGAAAAAATCAGCCAACGACCAACCAATATCACACATCACAGTGACCAGTCTGGCTCTTTTCCACCAGAAACGAGAAAGTGCGTTTCTTTCAGCTCTATTCTAGTCTGAATCACTGTCCTTTTAGGGAATTCTTGTTGAAATAAGTGTTATCTTGTCAAGGTACGTACTCCCTCCTCTTTGTCTGCTGACCACCTCAGCTTCGACCCCGCCTTGACAGACGATCCTCTCCTTCACGCCGACCGAAGGAAAGGACTCGTGAATTCGACTTGATGCCTATGAATTCATAGTGATCTCGCAAGGACGAGGTCATATGCATCATTCATGGGTAACTGCCGATTTTCAGGATCATTTCTACCATCTTGCCGCTTTTCACACCCAAAATGGTTCTCTTCTCAATCGTGGTCTTCTCACTCAGCATTCAACTCATGACCACTATCTCTCTTTTCACATCAGATGATCTCTGATTCACTCCTTCCTTTCTACTTTATCTCTCAAATGATAAATTATCTATCTGGTTTCTTCTCTTTGAACACGGCGCACTCGATGCCTCAGAATTACACCTCACATACCACGGATGCTTCACCGAAAGACCAACGTACTCGCCGCTTCGCCTCTGCACGCTTAAGGACTGAGTTTTATTCAATGCACACTCACTGTAGCTCAGATTTGAGTGTCATCCAATACCACAGCATGTCAAGGGGTTCTTTTCCTAAGACCTTTGTTCATTTTCATTCATTCATTCTCCCTTATGGTCGCCGTTGAACCAGACCCACATTGCGCTCTCAAACCACAGCACAACACAACACAACACAACACAACATGACCGAATGGCCAACAAGCACCGACCTCTCTACAAGCTCCAACAATATCACCAACCGAGCTTACAATCGTCCAAGCACCACCAGCAAGCTCCCTTCCACAAGATACAATCACGACTCTTCACATCACATTACATGCAAGACGGTCCAAGTGGGAATATCGAAGTTGTTTTCAATACATCTAAGCCATACACTACCGCTAAGTAATCCTCGGATGCCCGCTGCCATCCAACTTCATCTTGAAGGATATTACCAAGCAAGTATGCGTTGTCGCCTCTCTCCAGCCTCTCGGGTATCTCCTCAAAACCATCGTCTCCCTCGCCTTCCTTGTCCATCCGCGACAATCTACTTCGATACTTTCACGCATCTCCAGCGAGTCTTTTCCTCTAGCACCACACCCTATCTCTGTGTGTGCACTGCTTCCGGCCGATTCCCCAAGATCGATATTCGCCTGAGAACCACCAGGATGTCTTCATTACCGAAATCATCAGGCTCGGTTGATGTGTGCCTCGTCTGAGGCGGCATGCTCGAATATGTGCCAAGCATACCACGCTACTACTTTGAGCAAGCATGACACCTAAGTGTAGCCATGCGGCTGG
Source organism: Fusarium lateritium (assembly GCA_014898835.1). NCBI lineage: Eukaryota > Fungi > Ascomycota > Sordariomycetes > Hypocreales > Nectriaceae > Fusarium > Fusarium lateritium. The sequence goes on from JAAVTZ010000488.1 coordinate 15,825, forward strand.
GTATAATGGTGGTTCATGCTCTCCCGGTCGACTCAGCAACCAAGCTCCCAAAATGTCATTCAACTCATACAATCCATCTGTCGATTCGACGTTATATCTACTCCTCCTCCGAGTCCGATTCATCACTGGACTCGGCGGTGGGGGTAGGGGCTTGCAGCACAGGCTGGGCGTCTCCGGGCTCTTGGCCAGGTCTGTATAGATCACGAAGACCGCGAAGCTGTGCGATGCGCTCTTCCTGTTCACGGGCACTCATGGGTTTATTCTTCTTAGGCTTCGCTGCTGTCGACGCTGCCTTAGAATGCTTGGGCGCTGATCGGACTGCTTCTGGCGAGGATGGTGCATTGGCGTCCTTACCAAACCCAGGCAGCACCTTCTTGCACAGTTCCCAAAGCTTGAGTAAGGCCTCATTGCTCAACTGGTCGATATCCAGCTCAAGCTCTCCATCGTTGTTTTCCTAAGGGCACGTCAGACATTGATCAATGACACAACAGTTCGACATTCTACTTACATTCTGACCGGTGTCTCGCTTAATAATGTCGATAGCACGGTCGAGTTGTGCGCCGTCCAGATCATTGATGGCCGTGGCAATCGCGTCCTTGTCCGCAGCTGTGAGCGTCTTCTTGGAGGCTGCTTTCTTGCTGCCACCAGACTTCTTGGGTTGCGCTGCGTTTCCACTGGGCTTGCGCGGAGCAGATCCACTCGGCTTAGGCTTGCTGGACTTGCTAGGCTTCTTGGAAGGCTTGTCGCCTCCGTGCTTTTGGCGGTACTGACTAAGGGTCTGTTTCGCCTTGAGCAGACTTTCTTGTACCACCTTGACAATGGTCTGCTGAATCTGGATCATGCTCTGGTTGGGCGAGTCGGCAGCGAAGAGGTCAGTGAGTTTCTCGCTCTCCTCCCGCAGCTTGGCCTCCAATTCGCGCACTTCCTTAGAGGGGTCGGGACCACTGGGGGCCGCGGCTTCATCACCATCGGCGTCTTCTTCCTCTTCCTCCTCCTCATCACTGCCGTGGGAGGCGGCAGGGGCATTTGCCTTGGCGTGCCTGGCCAACCAGTTGTCTTTATCCTTCATCAGGTTGTTGTAGTATCCTTCCAACTGAGAAGCTACATATGACACAGTGTTCCCTTGGTCAACACTGCCGTTGAAGGTGTAACAGTTAGAGAAGATCAGCCGCACGTTCTTGTCAAACTCCTTGAGGCTGGTGATGTCGCCACTCTTGAGCATTCGAGACACCTTGCCGAGATCCATGGGTCTCTTGATGATGGAATAGTAGTGGGGAATATTGAGACCCTCGGCATCGACAGGATCCATGAACCATGAATTGATGGCTTGATTCTTAGGGTGCATCAAGTCGCTCAGGACCTCTTCGGAAAACTGCAACTCAGGCTTGAGCTTCTTCCGCGAAGGCTTGGTTGTATAGTCGATGTCCTTGGACTTAGGCGCACGGACGGTTCGCTTGGGACGGTCACCCTCTGTGGCATTCGAAGCACGGCGTAATTCAGCAGCCGCAGAATTAGCCTCTTGAGATGCATGCCGCGGCTTTGATGACACACTTTCGGCAGCGGGGCTAGTGCCAGGCCCGACAGATGGCTTACGAACAGCAGATTCACCAAGAGCGCCGATACGCGACTCACGAGGAGGCTTGGGCTTAGGCGCAGGCTTAGGCTTGACGACTTCCTCTTGAGGAATATGAATCACATCTTCCCAAATGCCCCGAATGGCGTTGAAGGCAGCAGCGGTGACTTCGTGCAAGGTGCCGTTGAAAGAACGTGTGTTGTTGTACATGAGGACCAGATCAGCCTGGAAATCACCGACGGTGACATAAACACCATTAGCATCGCGCAAGGTTCGATCGATCTCGGAAAGATCAGTCGGCTTCTCGATTTTCGCGAGATAGCTATCTGCGAGCTGAGGCCAAAGCTTTGGAACAGAATCCTTGAAGGGAGCGCCGGATTTGGTCTTCTTTACCCGTCCCAACACCTTGCGGAACTCCCGGCGTTGGAAGGGGGTGAGAGTCTGACTCTTGAAATCAGAATCGTTCCATCGGGCGAGACCAGAGAAACGCGAGGACCCCTGCTCGGAAGCAGGCTCAGAAGAGGTCGTTTCAGTCTTGGGTGCAGCAGTAGGTGTCATGTCGGCAGGTTCCTCTGATTTGGGCTCGGTCTTGGCTCGCTTGGGTGCAGGCTCATCTGTGGCATCGTCTTCACGTTCACGAGCGACCTTAGCGGTGGCGGAAGCGTCACTAGCTGGCGCATCCTGCATGGATATCTCGGTGGAAGGCTTCGGTGCGGCGGACTCGGCGTCGTTGGTATCAATAGCCAGTTGTGACAGGCTGGCAGGTTGTACATCGGCGTCGGAGGCAGGAGCTGCGGTATCGTTGGACGAGGCCGGTGCCTTGTCGTCTGATCCGTTGACCTTCTCAGGGGCGTCAGAGGGCTTCTCCGACATGTCGACATCTTTCGACTCCTTGTCGACCTCATCCTCGCCGGGCTTGTCTTGTGCGGACTTGTCGTCTTGAGATTTATCATCTGCAGGGGCAGCATCTGCCATATCGACATCCTCCGACGTAACAGCCGGCCGATCTTCTGTGGATTTAGAGTCTCCGGTCTCTTTCGTCTGATCACCACCCTCGGATTTCTGGCCTTCCTTTGCGCTCTCATCATCCTTTGTCGAGGACTCTGCGGCAGGTTTGGTTTCATCGCCACCTTCTGCCATCTCGACGTCCTTACTGACACCGTTCTCGATTGGATGATCGTCTGTCTTTTCGTTCCCATTTACCGGTGCAGATTCAGGCGCGTCTTTGGATTTTTCAGGTGTCGCATGCCTGATAACATAATGTCAGCAAGTGCTGAGATTGAGCTGGCGCGTGTGCGAATGCATCGCGATTTATAATCTCGCGACAGAGTAGGCAGTAACACGCGCCACTGAGACTTGGGGGCAACTTACCCGTTGACTTCGGACTTTTGCTCCTTCTCTGCTGTGGAATCGCGCGACTTGGGATCAGGAGCAGGAGCATCTGGGGTTGGCGAAGCCATAATGGCTGGTCGCGATAAATGCGCGTCAATTTAAGGCAAGCTTAGTTGACTCGTCGCGACATGAAAGAGCGATGCGCACGTGATAGAGTGAGTCGTTGATGTCGGGAGGCGACGAGTTGTAGATGCGACGTGACGATGTTGATGCGCGATGTAGATGGTTGGGGTGGAGACCTTGGAATGGAGGCGCGTCGCGCAGTTGCGAATGTGCAAGAAAAGGCGGGGAGTCGCGAACTTATGCGCTGCTCTTCTTGTTCGATTTCTGGTGGCCGAACGACAAAAGGCAGGCAGAGGCGACAGCAACAAGACTCAGGACCTAAGTCGTAACCCGGGGATGCAAGGTAAGAGCAAGGTAGGTCAAGGTGAAAAAAAGAGGAGTCGAGTCGGAGCAATGACGCTGACAATGGAAATCGAACGGCTGATGTCGCGACAACACGGAGGGGAGAGTTTGCGCGCGTGCGGACGATACAGCGAAGGGGAGGGAAGAAAGAGAAGAAAGCTCAAAAGAAAAAGAAGGAAGAATAATAATAATCAAAAGGAGAAGACAGTTTAAGCGATGTAGAGAAATACCCCGTGATCGCAAAACTTATTATTGATTATGGATTGAAAGTGAATAACGTAAGGTAAGGTAGAGCTGGAGGTAGCTTTTTTGGTGGTGATCGCCGGCTTCGAGAACAATAAGAACTGGAAGGAGCTCTTATCGTGATCGGGCGCGGAAGGTGCTTTTTGTGCTTTGCCGTAAAAGGTGCAAGGTGGTCGCCAAGAGGGGGGAGAGATTGTTCAGTTGCTGTGAGTGGCCAGAACCGACAGTGCAGCGCAGGCGGGAAGAGGTACCAGCTTTGTTTTTTTTTCTGCTTGCTTTGCGGCCGGGAACCGGAAGAAGGAGGG
>JAAVTZ010000489.1:0-124682 GCA_014898835.1 Fusarium lateritium
CTTTTATATCATACCTTGATTAGTTGCTGCGGCTCTGGCAACCAGTCTGGTCGTCGATCTTCCGACTCTTGGCTTGACGATTGACCTTGACCAACTTGCCCTCTAGGATTGTTGACTGCCCTGCTTTGTCTAAGCTATCTGGACTACCATTAATGTAAGCACCATCCCTGGCACTGGTAAATCAGCACTGGTTAGGGAAAGGCTTCGTTATCATATACCAAGGCGAAGCTCTTGTCTATAAAGGCTGAACCATGAATAACTTATTTTCTCGTGGTCCCAAACCAATTTTTTTCACCATGACGGGGCTTGCTTTGGAAACCAGGTCAATTCTTTTCCGTGTACCTCTAGGTTCCTAGAGGCTGTGCAGTGTCTCTAGACCTAGCGAAATTACCCAAGGCGATGGGCACATAGCTATCAATTCTGTCGGCATTCCCATCTTGTCAAGAGCTCATTCCCCAGCCTCAGTCCTCCTCGAGCCAAACATGAATACTTGTTATCTGTCGTTAATCCAAGTCAATCCCTTCTCCTTTTAAATTAGAGACTCGTCGCCTCTATCGTACGTTAAGCTATGATAGTCCACGACTCTCGTAAAGCGTATTATGGGGCGTGCGGGAAGGATAACCTGGTGAATGATAGGAGATTGTTGAAAGAACATAAAAGGAATATCCAGGTTTTCGAGCGCGCCGCTACCAAAGAGAGTGGACTAGACCCTGGGTTTTTTATGTATCCCAGGTCTCTTACCGTGGAGTTGGTTTACCTTTCCTTGTCCGCTGTTGAGACTGATTGTAGCAAAATAAATTAGGCAAGAGGGCTTGACTTCACCCGGCCAGATTGCCCGCATAAGCCTATCTTACCGCTTATATTTGGAAATAGCTCTTTGAATGGGATCTTCTCCATCCACTAGAGTCGAACCTAGTGGAGCAAGTTCGTATTAGGAGGGGATTAGGAATCGTGTCGTCATTCACACCCGCATTGGGAAAGCACAACGGGCCTAGTCTCTCACGGATTATCATGTGACAAAAAGAACAGATGTGCTGAGCTTATTATTTGATCTTATAGACCATCTCTACCACGCTTACCTTAATTACCACCAGCTGATTCCTGACACCAGAAGCACTGACAGACCTGGCATGTCGTTTTGTGATCCTGTCCTCATTGTAGGTGCCGGCCTTGGTGGGCTTGTCCTCGCCCAAGCTCTGAAAAAAGCCGGAATCACATACCGACTTTTCGAACGTGACGCTAAGCCTCTCGCCCGTTCTCAAGGCTGGGCGATCTCGCTGCATCCCTGGATAATAACTGATCTTTCCAATGCCACTGATCTCGATATGGAGACTTTGAATGGCCTCTGCTCGACTCGAGCTCTCAACCTTGGTTCAGAAGGCGCCATATGTTCAATTGCAAACGGCCAATTCAAAACACTTTATCGCTTCGGACACGGAACGGACAACCCATTTGTTAGGGTATCCCGCGGTGAATTTCGCGAACATCTGCTAGACGGTGTCACAGTACAGTGGGGCAAGACTTTCCAGCGATATCACGAAGACGAGACAGGGGTCACAGCGTATTTCGAGGATGGAACTGAGGTAAAGGGTAGCATTCTCGTAGGAGCAGATGGGACTTCAAGTCGAGGTAAGTTCTTTCCACATATTTTTCCATTGAATGTTGAGGTTAACGAAGCTTACGCACGGTTAGTTCGTCGCCAATTGACTGGGAGCATACCAGATGCGGAGCCCGCACGACTTCCGCTCGGTCTCATCGTTGGTGAGCTGGTTGCAACTCGGGAACAGTACCAACGGTGGATGAAATTAGCTAATAGCTTCTGTGTCGGGTTTTCTGACACGCGTCGCCTGTTTGTTGGCATCAAAAATGTTGCAGAAGACTTGCAGACCGCTAGATATTACTGGATGTTTGGGTGGTAAGCAGCCGCGCGTTCAAATTTCTATGGTTGACTGTAAAAATTATTACGATGCAAGATCTAACAATTACCCAATATCTACAGGCAGGATCGAGAAGTTACGAACGCAGACTTTTGGACTGCTAGTGCTACTCGCAAGGAAATGCATACCTACGTCATGAGTCATCTTGACGATCTCAACCAGGACTATACTGAGCCCATTCGAGAAACCCCAGTGGAAGGGATCCTGCTACCGCCTATCATTTTACGGGATATGATACCCCCAGCATTGCCACGTGGCAAGGTCACTCTCATTGGGGATGCTGTTCATCCCATGGTGCCCTGTAAGTTGACAACCAGCCCTGGAGATATATTTACGCAGTTTCTAAAATGTAATTTGCAGTTCGAGGTGAGGGAGGTAATATGGCGATGAAGGATGCCATCTCACTTGCGGCAAGTTTGACTAAAGTTAGAAGGGAAGTAGCTCCAGCAGACGCCTTGAAGGACTATGAAGAAGAAATGACGGAACGAGGTAAGAAGTCAGTACTTAGTAGTCGGGCAAGTACGTTTCCTCAGGAATTTTATAGTTGAACAAAACTGAAAAGGCCATGGCACTTTCCTATTAATCGATATTAGTTAGACTATTTTGGTTCATCTAATCACGAGTTTCTTACGTACCAATACTTGCCATGGCCAGGTCTCCGCCCCGAGTAGTCTCTTATATTTTCCGTGACTGCAGGCTGGAACTTGGGCAAGTGCAGATCAGCTATTATCTAGGGCAAACGGATGCAGTATTAAGCGCTTATTCCATCCATTCTCATACTCTCCCCTTTCGTTGGGTCGCTTGATGTTTGTGCCAAATTTGGTCTTTCACATTATACAAGAGCGGACCCATTTGAAATCAGTCTGGATGATAAGGATACTATCATCCTGGCAGAAACCAGTCTTAGGATGTTGTTTATGCTTCCTAAGCAGTATGTACTCCACTAGCATCGAAAGAGCCTTTTTGTGCTAGTAGTGCTTCACAAACAGCTGACCCGATATCCTTCGTAGATTTTATACTTGGTTCAATAAACCAGGACATATCCGAACGTAAACCTGCAATTCCTTGCACTGCCACAACGTAGATAATCCGGCAACCAACCACCCTCTAGGCCGGAATTTGCTCACACAACCTTGAAACGGTTCTAACCGAAAGATGTCACAGAGCTGCAAGTAGTTGCTGCATTAGACGCTCCGGCTCATCCCAGTGTGCCTAAAGTTGTCAAGACCGGTATCTTGTGGGCCATGGAGACTACTCACGAAATGATTTGCTCCTCTCATGGTAGTAACCGAGATCTGTCGCGTGCCGCGGCCACTTTCCTTGGCCTGCAAAATCTGCTTCTGAATGCACACAGCCGCCCATGAGGTTTCATAATTAGAACGATCACAGCATAGGTAGATAACGGGTAATGCCTCCCAGAAGTTCGGAGCAGAGTCCTGAGGGACTTGAAAAATCTCATCACGATATTTCGCGTTGAGTCCCGTTAAAAGGCCCAAACGGGCTTGCAATATATCGCTTCCTCCGAATCCTGCGGCCTCGTGATCGAAAAGGCCGTCAATTTGCTCTTTAGTCGCTGCATCAAAAATGCAAGGTTTATCTCGCGCTGGGACGCGTCTTTCTAGCCCATCGCCGTCCGCGTTTGGCGGTTGATGGGTATAGTACGCAGATACCCAGCGTGAGAATGCTTCCAAACGGTCATCCGGTGGAATAGTCTCATCAAGTAATGGGTGATAGGCATCTTCTGGTGCTGGGTAGGCGAAGCACCCATATGGGGAATCTAATCAATCAATGACTTGAGTAAGACTGGGGCCAAGTTCGGATTTAGGGAAACACTACCGTAGATAATTGCGTGGCGGATATATCTCCTGATGTCAATTTCCCCAGCCGAGAAACTGGGCGCGTGAAGAAGAAAAGGCATCAACCAGCTGACACCTAGAGACCAAGCAACAAGGATTATCCCCCCACCGTGACTATCGTTGGGAACTGGTACCTTCTCTTGCTGCACAAAGGCTGTAAGAAAGTCAAATATTTCGCAAGATCGTTGTCGCATGAATTCATCCAAGGCATCTTGCCCATCGTTCGTTTTCCCTACTGATTCTAGTTGAAGGCGCTCATCCATAGTATAAGGGTCTGAGCCTGGATATCCTCGCCGATTGAGTACAACCAGACGGGAATTGTGAGTTGCGGCAAAGGGAAACATCGGAATAAAATTGGCTGTGTTCTTCGCTTAGCCACATCTTCTTTCTTTTTCCAACGGTTGTATTTTCACCAAACTCCTTACCGCTATGAAAGCCAAGGCCGTGAATTACCATGACAGTGGTGTAGTCTGAACTACCTGCAACAGGACCAGTGTCTCTGTATGCAAATTTTCCAAGCTTCAACATATCGGCCATCATTATGAGACCTAATCTGAGTCTGGTGCTTGAAAGATGACTGACAGAATCAGTATTAAATTCGTAGAACTCTTTCCTGTTTGTTGCTTGGGCTAGTGGTCGGCAATTGTAGTCGGGGTTCCTGACAGACCGGTGGTGCAGTTTATAGTCTTGTATTTGCTGATTTCTTGTTCTCCACAATACTGCACTTTCTTCGGTCTAGTTTCTTACACAATGCCGATCATGAGACATGGTGGACACAAAAGAAAGGCGTCATTAATTTTTCCTGTACCATGAAATTCCAGCTTCTCCGTGAATTGTCGCGAGTTTCCAGCACCTTGATGCACTTCTGTTCATCCCAATCTCCCAGTTGCGGGTCGCTTAAAGGTCAACAATAACTCAATTCTTGTTCGTAGCATATACGATGGCAAAGGAAATTTTCGTACCACACGGCCATGATCTTTTGATGTTTCTGTTAGCGCTATGTTGGTCTTTTTACTAAATTCTCACATATTGTATCTCCTCCACTGTCCTGGCCCAAAACCTTTCCAAAAACGAATGTCCTTGCTATGATTTGCCGCTAGGCTAGAGCCCTGCCGATCATCTACGGGGCGACTCTCTTGATATGCCGATTATGGATTAAACCCCGCATCGTTCTTGAGTCGCACGGACTCTTTCAATTCGCTTGCAGGCATGCTCTCGTATTTACTGGCGTACCCACAAATGTACCCACCTCGCACATCATTCCACATCGGTGTCTCGACTCGGCATTCAGTCTATATTGCACCTTGATATGTTGTTTGCGGTTTGTTGCTTTTGAAAGCATCATTGGTCGACACGCTGAGTCTATCTGACGTATTTGGGCGGGAGCCCGGCTGCTCTCTTCTCTATCCCCAGTGTCTAGTCCAAGTGAGCGGGATATCATAGACAAACTAGCAGAGACGTTTTCGACTCTCGGTGTGCATGGTTCTACGTTCATAGAAGATACCGTTATCCCCGATGTATAGTCAGGTGCCAATACTTCGTTTTGTGTGGATTCCTCGACTCAGCCATTCAGAGACCCCAATAAGGCGGCCCGCGAATTGCGCAAATTGGGCGTCCGCATGATTGGTCTCACGTTCAAACTTCCATGCTTTCTCCGTATGTCGTCCAAAATCCGTCAAGTTGTGATATTCAAGAACGACGAATCTGGACAAGAACACGTTAACGCGATACTCACAGAACATTATTAAAAGTTCGAGATCTGGAATTCGAGTTTCGAGTCAATGAAAAGCCATATCGTATCGTTCGGGCATTAAAACATACAGACTCCGCAGTTTATGTATCTCATCTTACAACAACGATGCTGGAAATGAGCATCGAATGGGAACTAGAGGGAGAACCTGAACCGCCCGGTTTGGCTGTTGGGTGCTTCCTAGATATTGCGGCGGCCATAACGGAGTTGCTTACATCCATGGGCCATTCAAGCTTCTCCCAGGCAGGTGAATCCATTCCTGGCCTTTCTCTTACAGCTTGGACATACTCAAATAACGTACTCCAGTATCGCGCGCTGGCTATATTGCTATCCCTAGTTCAACGTGACAGGATCTAGGGTAACCGAGAAATAGTAGATACACGAAGCCACACTCACACGCAGGGATTGACTTAGCATGAAAAGGAGATGACCGGGGGTATTTCTGAGTATGTGAGAGAGCTGGTAAGCGTTCCCCCCTGCGCCAAACTGTAAGAATTTGTACTGCTATAACCAGAAGGTCATGATGACGCATGGGCATACTTTTGGAATTGTTCTGACCCTTACGGCCCTCGATATCAAAAGCGCTATACTTAGTGTGTCAGTAGAAAGGGTTCAAGGGTGTTCTAGGAAATCATCAAACATGGACTAAAACTTTCCACCTCCCCTGAGTTGAGCTTGAAGCATCTGACGTCTACGCTCGCCCATCTACTGCCTCTTTTGCCCTGACCGTCGTACCCTGTAGGTATCTTTCGTAGTCTTCTCATGCAGAGTGATCCACACATATGAATCCACAGGGTTAGTTTATCACCACAATGTCACTTGCCGTCGGGACCATGTTGCTAATCAGTCAATACTCAGTCGTGGATATGGGAATGAGGCTTCGCACGGGCAGTCTGAATGGCGATTTGCAAAACTGTTCCGAGAAGGTCAGCGAGAACAACCGTCACTACCGTGCTGCCAGGCCCTGACGAGACTTAAAGTATCTAAGCATCATACAGGAGAGTGCTGACAGCCCAAGGCCGAGTAATTTAGAAAGAACATAAAGCTCTGTGAACACGATTGGGTTTCTTACATCATGTACGCATAGTGAACCGGTCCCTATTAGGCTAGATTGATACACCTAATTAGATCTCTAGAAAGAACATAACAATTAGTTTTCTCGCAGGTGTGAATAAGAACATGTAAATCAGCTTTAACTTATCCCCGCTCTTACCTCATGGATATTTGTTTGCCGAATACGATGGCAACTAGAGCAGCTTCGGTCTGTTGTGAAATTCTTCAGTCAATTCTTCTTTTCCTCCTGATTCCTACTCTGATCATTCCGAAAAAGGATCATTTCCAACGTCGTATAGGAGCCAATCCAGCACTGCGCTTTGTGATAGATTAACAACGACAGAGCCAATCATGCAAATTTCAGACTTGCTGTCTCATTATTGGCCACGTTTACGAGGTGTAAGGACTATCCTGCAGGGTGAACGGATTAGATTCACAAAATATCCACAGGATCTGGCTATGATAGTGACGAGGTTCTCCGAGCGGCAGTGATCCAGCAACACTTCTATCAAAAGGTGCTGTAACCCTCTTAGAGGTCAGCTTGAACCGCTATAAAGAACACGTTTTTTCCACGATTTAAGCATAATAACCTTTGCTTACACGACTGCCTAATGCAACACTTCAATAGTCTAGAGGTGGGAGAAGTAGAAAAAAGTCCTGGATCCAGGCCCCACAGCCAGCCATCGTTGGTCATCTGGTGTGCTGCCTCGAGCCCCATTCTGTCTCGTATGGAAAAACCACGGGCAAGGGATTCGAAAGTATGTAAGTCGACCCTTGGGCGTGTTGGGGACATGGCGTCGTCCGAGCCCTGTCGGAGTTTGCACATCACCTTTTGCTTACCTCACGCCCTGAAGATGCTAGCTACCGGAGGAACATTGAGATGGCACGCTCCAAGGAGGGCGGACGATGTATGGCACGGAGCGGATACCGACTCAGTCTCTGGATCCAACGGCGCCCACCCCGTGAGTAAGATTATGTCGTATAAAAATCCAGGCTTGGCCGGATGCGTCCGAGTCATATATAGCCGGTACCTGGTTGAAATTTTAGTTGAAATTGTCGCTTATTACTTTCTATTGCCTTGCAGTGATAATTAAACGTGTCAGGACGAACGCCTAGCCTGATTATTACAATGAGGGTTTAAGCTACTCCTCACTAGTTAGCCGTGTTTAGTTTCTACCCAAGTTGGAATAACTTATAACTTACCGTTTATGTTGTCAGCAATCGGTCTGACTAATCGTCTATTCATACCGATGAGTCATACGGTGTGCAAAGATAGACTTTACATATCTTGAATCTCTTAGTAACTACAAAAGCCGACTCGACGCAGTTACGAGAGTGGTTGTTAACGTTTCGCATTAAGCTATTCCATACCAAACTCGTATAGCAGCTCTCTGGTGCATCACACGTCATGAATTGGCTCAAGACACCCGATTTTGAGAGGCGCGTCAAGGCTCTACTGGACGAACACCATGTTCCAGGTTTAGCAATTGCTATTGTCCAAGACGACACCACAATCTCGGCCGGCTACGGCTTCGCATCTATCGAACCACCCATGAAATGTACATCTGATACGTTGTTTGACATTGCTTCAGCCTCCAAATCAATGACTGGTGCATCTATCGGCTTGCTGGTAGCTGACGAGCAGTATCCTAATGTACATTATGAGGCACTGATGTCGAGCATCCTTCCAGAGGACTTCGTCATGCCGACGGAAGAACTCACAAGGAGCGTTTCGCTGGAGGACATTCTCACCCATAGAACAGGCCTAGCATCGTGAGTTGAGCACCATCCATCCAACTTTCTTGAGTACTTTCTTACAATCACGTATCAGCCATGATGAATCCTATATGGGACAAAATGCAGCGAGACCCGACACCGCGGCATCCGTCACTAGGAACTTACGCAATCTCCAGATGGCAGCCCCACTCCGGACAAAGTACATGTATTGCAACATGATGTTTACTGTTGCCTCGTACGTCGTAGAAAAGTGCACCAAGATGACCTTTTCGGAATTCCTGGAGCAAAGGTTTTTCAGTCCTTTAGGAATGACTTCGTCCAGTCTCCAGCCCTCACGAGCTCGTGCCAAGGGCTTTAGCCACCGCATGGCCACGGGGTATGCTTGGAATGGGCATGATCGGGGCTATATAGGATTCCAAAGTCCAGATTGCGATGAAGGCCAAGGGGCTGGGTCTATCGTCACAAGTGTTAACGATTACATCAAGTGGATTCAAACTGTGATGAAGCGACAGGAACCAATCACCGCAGAGATATACAACGGACTTATCAAGTCGCGAAATGTCGCAAATCCAGAACATCAGGGATTGCTTCCTTTCACTTCACCTACCTTCATTGGGATCGGATGGGAAGTCGAGTACTATCGTGGTCGCATGATAGTCAGTCATGACGGGGCCATTTCCGGATTCGCCAGCATGCACTTCTTCTTACCTGAACTTCAATTCGGAGGCGTTCTTTTTGGTAATTCTGAGGCTGCACATAGTGTAATTCAAGTCCTCATGCACGAGTTGATAGACGAGGCTCTCAACATGTCCAGCAGCGAACGATTTGACTGGAACGAGGTACTAAAGGATAACCGAGCCGCCGAAGGTGACGGTAAGGATGATCCTATGCAACTTCGACAAGAACTTTGTGCCGACATCGGAGTGTTGGACGCTTTGTCCATACCCCTGGACGAATACACTGGGGAGTATTGGAATGTGGGATATCACGGAATGAAGGTTGAGGTCAAGGATCAGAAACTATTTATTGACGCTACCGATCGATCCTTCCCTTTTACAGCCACATTTGAACACGTTTGCGGGGGTGATAAGTTCCTTGCGTATCTTACCAACGTACCCGACGGTGAGGTTGTGCCTATCAAAGCAGGGTTCAAGATCGAAGGCAACAGGGTTTTGTGTTTAGGACTGCATCTTGCCGAGGAGCTAGATGAGTTTATATGGTTCGATAAGGTTATACATTGAGTGGATGAGTGGAGAAAAGGGCAATGGAACGGAAGACTGTTATGTTGACATAATAGTGAGTCCGGTTTTTTTACTGAATTTATAGGAGGCCTGACGCGATGCTGTTTTAACAGCTTACCCATCATCGAGGATGTGTTCAAGACGCCATATTATTGACTTGCTTCCGCTTTATTGAGTGTCAAATAAAACCTTGTTTGTGAAATCATGTGAGAACTCAAACTTGCACGTCAAACACACCAGCTCAATTAGAATAACAAACAAACATCGTGTAGCTGTCAAGTAAAGGTCGTGGGTCTGTGCTATGGACCGTTATTCTTATATAAATCTGACGTCTGCTAATAGTGATCTTGGGATGCTATGGACCTCAAAGTGGTTGCCGCAGAACATGTCCAGCAGATCAATTGTCGAAACCCTAAAGCTAAGGGAGAACGTTTTCAGCAGCGGAAACAAGTCCGCGATTGTCGAACAGATTGCAAACCGAGTCAGTCGAGCACATCGGTGAGTATACCCGACTGACACGCGGGACCGGTCTGGAAGTTTCGCCCGTTGCACATAAAGCATCCAGTCAAGTCATTACGGAACCGACCGCTACAACAAGTACCCTGTCTTGTCCGAATGTTCCAAGGTCTCGAGCTGGTGCAGAGAATGAAGAGCCTTTACCTCAAGGCTGAGACGCTTTAAGGAATTTCGCGACTTACTCTCATCAAAATACAGCAAAAGCTCCAGAAGTATCTGAACAGCCCTTCAGAAAGGACGAAAAATTTGCATCATCGACTGATCCTGTCCAGCTTTCGACGCGAATAGACGCACCGCTGAGTGTAGCCATATAAACCAAGGCTGCATATATTGCAATAAGAAGTATCCGCTGGTACATCCTATCACGTCAGCGAAATGGGCTATATCAGTCATGACGAGTTCCTGTCTGGACCCTGCGTGGGGCTCCAATCCAGACGCAGATTTAAGTAGTCCCGATGCAACACGGCCACCGTCGAGGATCGGGTCACAGCCGATGGAACATAGTTGTACGATTCGGAAGGTAGCCGGTCTGTCACAGCTAACGAACTACAATATATGTTTAACAGCGGTTCTATTGTGGAAACGGGTAAACATGGCATTGCTACTGCTAGCCGTAGAAATCTTGTCTAGCTTACTGTTTCATACAGATCAGATCTCAAGAGTCGGGGCTGCAATGCGCAAAGAGACGTTATGTAAATATCGATTTTTGCTGTCCTGATCCTGCACACGATGGTCATGGTTGCTTCAAAAAAGACTGTGTTTCAATCTATACGAATGTAGTATAGTAAGCTTCAGAATTAAACATTGAGTCTTTTGGGGGAGTCTATCCAAGTTGATGATGTAGTTGGGCGTTTTTGAGAGTGGTTGTGATTGTAGTCTTTATTTTCAAGACCCAGAATTGGGTCTCTTGCTCTCATGATCATCGTCGTTCCCGAACGCAAAAAAGACACTACACTGCAATTACAGTTACTTGCTTCAGCTTCGAACCTCATATGCAATTGTCATAACACTCACCCTTGGCAGGCGGTACGACGAGAGAGAAGACGCGACAACAATTTGATGCGGTGGCTGTTACTCTGTCTGAGTATGTCAAGAAGAGCAGTCCTGACTTTTCAGCCGTGGAATATAATAATAAGCAGAGTTTTTATATCTACTTTCATACTATCTTAGTTGTCTATAAACTCAATGTACTATTCTATTTCTAACACAAACAGTTAGGAGCTGGATAGAAGGCAGCTTGATCTGGGATGCCATAATAGTATATCTGGGTCTATTACTTCCTCCTTAAAAGACAAGTAGTAATTTGTCCGGCAAGAGCAGTTTTGACCATCGGGCTCTCTTGATGGCTTAAATGGTTTTGCACCGAGTTGAACCAGCATGCTGGTGAAAGAACGCCACCGCCTTGTTTGGAACTCATCATGATGGGGATACAGGATATATCTTTCGTAGATCCTTTCCAGCAAGATTTCAGAGTACAAGGATTCTGTCAATCTTCCGTCGATATGTGCACCTTTCTCGAGCAGCACCCGAATTGTAGTTGGGTGAGTTTCATTGGCCCGTTGTTTCGAGGCCTCGCCTAAAACCCCATAATAATAACCAAAGGTTTCGCCTGGTATCATCATCAAGAACTTGAACAAGAGGCCATCAATCTCGCGTGATATTCCGATATCGAAGTTTCCGTCTGTGAGTAAGAGATCGAGAATGGCCTGCCACCTTGCCATGGCCGTGGAGTAGATCTCGGGTGACAGTAAACTCACTGGGTGCAAAGCTACCGAGTACCCACTATATCTTGGGGGACACAGGTTGTGCCAGCTAAAGAGAAGAAAATCATACACCGCTCCTCGGGCTAGGCCGTGCTTGATGGCAAGTTTTAGCAGACCATACGCCTTATCATTGAGAAGACATTCTTTTGTTCCACCCCAGCTCTCTTGTAGCATGCGAAGTGGAGAATAGACCACGCCCTCACGAAACTGAGGCTTTGCCTCAAACCCTTTACTTAGCAGATATTCTACCCCTTGGGAAGGATCTAGCGCTATGTCGGTTTTCAAGTCAAGAGCGAGGAGGTAAGCCAACATGAATGTCATGTTGCACATCTTGACAAAAGACTTTGCGATGTGATGAGGAATGTAACGGATTCGCACCAGACTAGTGACTGAAGCGTTGATATCTCCCCCTCCATCCAAGAGCATGTCTAACATGATTGTTGTCCCACCGGTTGCCATGTGTCGTGCAGCAGCCAGCATAGGACAAGCATTCCATGGACAGAGATTATTCCTTGTCTCGCGGCCTTGCCGCAGCCGACGACTCAGGAGGCCAAGGTCGGGCTCATAAGAGAGCAAGAGCTTAGTTAATGCAACTGATCCTGAGAGAACTGCGACTGCTAGTGCTGAATGTAGGTTTCGTGCATCCTTGGGCCCTAGGTCTACGGGGTTGGCTCCTAGATCCAACCATGCTTGACAGATCTTGGGATCCAACCGCATTTTGACGGACGAGACAAGTGCACGATCAATACCCGACTGATATTGGGAAATCTCGTTCCTCGAACAGTGCATCAAGAGAAGTTGAATGAACTTGGGATCCCGCGGGTCGAACAACCGTTGCCGGAACGCCCGCCGCCGTGACCGACTGACGCCTTTAGCGTCGATCTGGGCCCCAGAAGCAAGGAGATATTGGAATGTGTTGTATTGACGTCGCAGTAAAGCGAGGTAAAGGGTTTGTGTTCGTATAGAGAAGTAATCAACAACACTGATATCTGCTCCATAGGTAACGGCTTTCTCGACAGCCCAAGTCTCTCCATGGAGGCATCCCCATTGTAAGAGTTTGTTGACAGAAGAGGGAAATGAGAAGATATATGGGTTCAAAGAGGCATATAGTGCTTTGCTGCATTGCTGAAGGATGGAGATTTCAGTGAGGCTTAACAAGCATAGAACTGGTTCAAAGAGTTCTATTGGGAGGGATTAGATGCTCGATGCCATTGTCGGTAAAAAAGAATAGGTGGTAGAGAGCGGTAGGTTTGAAACAGATCGAAGAAAACTCGTTAACTAAAACTTTCCCACCTGCGACTCTCAGAAATACCGCAAGCTTGGTAACAAGCAGGCATATATTCTCAGAACTGTCTTGGCGCTTACTATCATGACTCATTCGGTCAGTAGCAGGCTAGGATTTGTTTAGTGTAGGGCTGAGGTACTGAATATCATTGGTGCAATAATTTTTACTAGGCGTGTGCATTAAACATGCTGCGCCACCTCCACTGCGATTGTCTCGCAAGGGCATATATCGCTCATATATCTCTTTGAGTAGTAGGAGACTATGTAAGCATTAGGTACCTTACTTTCCTTATTCTTAATCGTCGTGTACCGCATGGCTGCTTTGTGAATAAGAGATTGATCCTTATATACCGACCGTAGAGGAAGTTGGGAAACCTCGGTCGTCAATGATCTCATGTCACTGTGAAAGATGGCAGGCTTCGATGGAGATGGCGCCGGTCTCGCAGGAGTTGTTGTATGGAGAACGAACAGCGAAGAGATCCGTCTATCAAGGCTGCTCAAGTCTGATGATGAAGACTAAATAATGACGAATAACCTTAGTTTGAGCTCATTTGATGTCGTGTCCGGTGTGGTCATGGTCTCGCGATGTGTGACTTTGTCGTTAGTTTGAGCGGTAAGATTGCGAGTATGGCGCGAGACTCTTCCCGAGAATCGCGCCAGTTTGGTTCGTTTGTTGTTATGTTCTTGGTGATAATCATGAAGGATAATCTTAGGTAGCCCAGCCAATTCACGCTTAGGTCTTTATGTCCAGCTATGTGCCCTCATCCCAATAATCGACTCTCTTCACCCTTTACTAAGTATATCGCTACCACGTAAAGGGGCTACGAGTCTTTGTAATTATGCTGTTCGCTCGTACGTACATGATAGCAGCATCAAGAATAACGAAAGATACGTCTTTTCTTCAATTAAGGCTACGGTGTTAGAAGACTGAAGCCACTTAAATCGCCTTCTGTCACCCCCCTTCTCGGACCGTTAGATGACAAGATTACTTGTTAACCTTGCCCATCGCTTAACATACCATTCGTCTGACCCCTTGTTGCGCCCCAACATGCTAGCGCAAACGATTCACGAGCCTTTTGGCGAAGCTGGCACGTTCAAATGGCCATGCAAGGTAACAAGATCACCTGCAGCGAAGCTCATGGGGTGGCTATTTAAGAGCCATGATGGAATAAGCATGCCATTGCTTGATGGGCTGCCGTTATACTAGCCAGTGGAAAGACAAGCAGCTTAATGCTCCCACATAGCACAGAACCTGAGAGCCGGACTTGAGTGATAAGATATGGCTGACAATACTCCACGGGGGTCCCGCCGGGTGGGATCGAATTTTCGAGGACGCAAACGGCCGAATTGTTATCTCTTTATTGATCATACCCACGACATCATCTCAGCCCGCGGTCTGCCTAGGTATACATAGTGGATAGAAGCTCAGCAGTTCAACCAGAGACGAGAACAAGTTCTTATCTAGTATCGGAGCTCTGGGCTGGCTTTTTGATCAGTATAGCGAGACAGTGATATTTACTAATATTAGAATTCAGTGATGGCTGTGCAGCCACTTCCCGGATCGTCCGTGTGTCACAGTTACTGTAAAATGGCAGATCAACTTTCTCACCGAAGATGGGCAAACGAGCACAGATTTTCAAAACGTTTCATCACTCTTTAAAGCTTTCTGGGCATATCTCTCCTTATTAACCCCCGTCCCTCCCCCCACAACATGTAGGCTATTATTGGTGTGTTATCTTGCCTTTAACCTCTATACTATGGCATTTTTGGGAGATAAAGGATAGAACTCGCACACCTCACAAGGGCAAACTAGCTTTGAAATCTTCTAGAAGCAATGAACTATAGCTATCAAGATTGCTCCTGGCGTTCTGCAAAATATTCATTAGGTACCGATAGTCTTTTAATTTAGTTTTAAGAAGCCCAATGAATTTGGCAAGCAAGAATCACAATAATAATCTATAAATTGCTACTAACATGAGTATGTGCTATAGGAGTATCGCCACTTGTGATCTGGGTCGGTTCTCCAGATGTGAGCATCGATGTGCTTCTGATCGACTTTACCAAGTGGCTAACCAGGTGCCGCTCTGTCAGTAGCTATCTTCCGGTACGATGGTCTGTTAACTAAAGCAGAGTTCCACTCAGTGTAATCAGGAAATTCCTTGGATGTGTCGTATCCTGGGAGTAGTTGGGGAACTGACTCGTTGGTAACCACGAAGCATAGGTCAGTGAACGTGATCTTGTCGCCGGTGAGAAACCTCTTGCCACTCCTCTTCAGATGCTCATCAAGCATTCCAATCGTGCGGTTGATCGTCCATTCATATCGCTCAAGGGCAGATTGGACATGCCCTCGGTGTATGTACAAGAACCAAGCGTGCTGATTATAGTACATATGCTGTTTAATCGCCTGAAACTACATCCACGCCAGTTCGAGGTACCTTTCTGGGCGCGAGAGCGAGTGCAATGAACCAGAGGTTTCGTAAGTTTCAAGAAGATAAAGAATGATAGCTCTGGCCTATTGTTGCATCAGCATACTATACTACGTACACAGACATAACATACGACATGCCTCGAAGAGCTTTAATCCGGTGTGGGGATCTTGAATGGCTAGGGTCTTGGCGTTCGAGTCGATCCATTTGAAGGGGTATGAGTTCAGGTTATCGCTTTCAAGGTATCTACTCTCATACTCAATTTTTGATGTCTCGAGCAGGATCGCGCCTCTTCGTGGGACAGGGCCCCTGGCTACGGAATACAGAAGAATGGACTTGATAGCACGCATGTTGGTTCTATGATGAAGATAGTTTTGATGGTGACAGTTTTGGTATCTCGATAGGTAACAGAGAAAGATGGCTCGGGTTCTGTGTCGGTCGGATGCCTCATTATGTTTCCCTAATCTTTCTGAAAACAGTCTTCTCTGTGTCTGCCGACAGCTTCTTTAGGCCCTCCTCGGCCACTTGTCCGGTTCTAGAAAGCAGGATGCCTCATTCCAATACTTTTTGACCACATGGAATGACTTAGGCTGGGTCTCGGGTTGGTCCCACTGTCCGAAGTTAACGTCCGAAAAGGGCCGGGTTTCATCTCGGGGTAGGCCCTTATTAAGTAGGGCATAACAAAAGATAAGAAACAAAGATTATAATTTAACATCTCGGTAGGTGAATTTCTCCTTTGCTCCTCACAGATGATCAACTTGACGTACTTTACAGGACCCAAATATTGTTAATATTGCACGCTGAGTAAGCCCATGACCCCTAACACTAAGAATTACCTTAGAGTTAGTAATTTGAGTTCAGTAACCAAAGTTTACTCCGCATACAAGGACTAATGTCAAAGCGCTATTCCTGTCATCTAAGTAAGAAATACAACCCGTTTTTCGTATATCACACTTTACAAGTAGGAGGTTCAGGGTCTTTGCCCCAGCCTCGTTGGAGTCCATAACTTTGATAGTTACAAGATCACACATTATCTACTACAGGCGAATAGTGGTGAGTACACGAAGAGCTATAGAATTCACTAACTTGACCCCGCCATCGAGAACGTAATACACTATTTGAGCTGGACCTCCACATTTAACTACAAGATAGTCACCGTTTCTACACAACCCTGGCCCTCGAGGTGATTCGCCATATACCATGCCAGGCCCTCATCCGCTGTCCCCCTAAATTCGCCTTCGTCTC
The DNA here is from genome assembly GCA_014898835.1 of Fusarium lateritium. NCBI lineage: Eukaryota > Fungi > Ascomycota > Sordariomycetes > Hypocreales > Nectriaceae > Fusarium > Fusarium lateritium. The sequence goes on from JAAVTZ010000489.1 coordinate 16,809, forward strand.
CGGTGCTGTTTCCTAGCTTCATCTCCCCAGTGCCAACCTTCTGGTACACAGTCCCTACAAAGTTCCTTTCACCAGCGGGAAGCTCACTCAGTAGGATTCCAACCATACTGTCAAATCCTTGTTTGTACATCTTGCATGTAAGAATTAGAAAGCGGATAGTGTCCCCGAGTACTAACTCTGGAGTCTCTTCCGATGCCGTGAAGACATCCGGAAATGCTACACATTCCACCAACAAATCCATTTCTGTCTGTAGGAGTGAGCTGTCATGGAGTTGTATCTGGAAGAGTAACCCGTCATCAGGGCGAGGATCAATCCGTGACATCGAAACATCCAACAAAATGCCACTGATAGTCAGCGTTGCACAAGAAACGCTGCCATAAGGGTTTGCGCTCGCTAGCGTATACTTTACGTCAACTACCTTCGTTTGCGGCAATTGGTTCATGTGAAAAGTGTACTGAGTAAGCACAGGTCCTATGACAGAGGCCCAAGACCACGTCGGCGCATAGTATGTTTCATGCCTCGAGGTAACCGCCTGTTCAACGTGCCAACAAACCTTCGTTCCAAGGGTATCTTTCCACATCCCAGCTATATACTCTGTCTTCATGAAAGCCGCAAGTGCAGCAGCTACTCCCGAGACAGCAGGGAGTCTGTCTGTCTCGTGGGTGATAGCACGCCTGGTAAATCGACCGATGATCTCCACCCAGACAATCAACGGATTCAAGATTCGTGGAGCCGCGAGAGGATTCTTGCCGGCTACCATGGCGTCTAGGTTGATGAGCCTGAGCGACTCTTTACGTTCGTGTGATCCTGGGCGACATTCGCAGAGATGCCTCTCACGACAATGCCAGACTAGCTCGTGAGCGGTAAAACGGAGGACTCTGCGGGATAGCACGTGCTCCTGTAGTGTCCAAGCTCTCTTCTCAAGTGGGTTGGGATCACGGCACCATGGCCCGTCGCCGATGCTATCAACCCAATGCCACTCTGAACTCCACGGCCTCGCGAAGACGTCAACCTGCTCAACTTTGTCGCCATTCTTTGAGGCGGAAGGGAACGTCTTTCGAACGCTGAAAGGCCGCGGATGGAACAGGCCCTCGCTACTGTTGTGTGCTGAAGCGGCAGCGATTGTAAGATAGGCATTCTGATATACGTCGCACATCTTGGGTGACTCAACAGCCCAGTCATGTTCGTCGTCCTGGATGATGCAAATCGAATCTATCCATAGGTACTCGATGTTAAGTTTCCGACAAACAACTATAGCGTCTTGGAATGTTTTTGGGAATCGCCCAAAGTCAATGCCATGACAGAACTCAGCGAAGGTGGTTCTGGTGGTCTTCAGAGGCATGGCATCACCCCAACAATGGCTGAGAGCGATGTATCTACCGCGATCGTTGAAGCTGGGTATAAAAAGATGAGGTTCCGTGTCTTCATCTCCAACAGCCACGACACGGGTCGGAAACGGCCTGTCTTCGCTGACAACTTTGCAGTCCTCGTGATCATTGATACATTCTCTGATCCAGCCACCTATCATATCCCAGGTTTCCGATGACATGACATCGTGTTGAACGTGAGTTCCTGTGCCGATGATTTTCCAAGGAGGCGGTGTCCCTATAGATATGTTATTAAACTGTTCAGTCTTTTGGTGGATGAAATAGACTTACCTGGTGAGCAGTACAATTCATAGCTGGCATGAGAGGGCTTTTCGGAGCCAAGATAAAAAGAAACAAGCTGTATCTTTAGAGCTCCATCCTGACCCCACAATACATCAGCCCGAAAATCCTCGGTTTCGCCGAACCAACGTCGACCAACGGACCTGTTACTGAAAGTGATTTCCCGGATGTCTGGCCAGGACATTTCAAAGAGCGGATACATAGAGGCGGTGGAATCTCTGAACAATGAACAGATTCTGCACCGCATTGCCGCCTTTTTACAGACCCATGTAAAGTCCATCTTGTGATATGGATACTCAGTATCATGGAAGCCGATAATGGGCTTGAGCTCCAGGCAGATAGCACATAGAACAGAGTCTATCGCGGGGTCATCTTCCATCTCGATCCGCTGGAAAAAGGCCTGCACTCGATGTATCTCCTCACGTATCTCTTGAAGATACTGGCGAAATTCTTTGAAAGGTGTGTCCGGCATCTTGAGAACTGCGATATCAAGATTGCTGATGGCTCGGTCGAGATACAGCGTCTCAATGGCGAAGCACTGGCGGACATATGCGGTAGCCATCAGGCAGCCCAATAATGCATAAACATGATGGTATCCCGGCGTCTCCGGCATATCGGCCTCCCATGGCTGGCTCTTAGTCGGTGGCTTGAGTAATTCGATGTTCATGATAAGGTCATCCAGATTGGCCCCACTACGGACTCTCCCGGCCATTTCCCTTGCTGTCGAAGCTTCTAGCACGCGCGCAGCCATGGATAGGGCTATAAAACAGCAATAAGAAGCTTTCTCTGGCTCATCCTTGGCCTCTGCTCCGGCTTTCGGGGCCGGCATCTCCTCCGAGCTTAGGCCAGGCTCTTCTAACGCGGTACTGTCTCCAAGATCACCCGAATCATCACATGCAGAGTCTGTAGCCATGAACGCTGCGTGAACCGCTTCGTAGCATCTCTCCCGTAACTCTAAAAGGTCGATTGCCTGATCACTGAGGTATCCAAATCGGATAGCCCGCTCACTCGACATGGGATCCGTTGTCTTGATGATATCGATGGCGTGTTTTCGTTGAAGATCGAGTTTATTGAAAATGGGGGGGAGCTTTCCCAGTCGTAGAATCTCATCATCCGGGGTTTCTAAGAAAACGCTTTCTGGCTGTTGACTCGCAGCATTATCTGTGTCTTGCCCATCTGTTTCAAGGACGAATTCGCGCCTCGCGAGGTAGGTTGGTCGTCCCGTGTAGTACGACGTTTTCCCAGTATCGCTGTCATCGTTGGTTTCCGGAGGCTCCGTTGTGCTCTTGCGGATCAACTTGGTCTCTGAAACGGCCTCATCTTCGATATTTAGCTGGTCTAGGTCATTGCCCAATCGGCTTCCATCAGCACCCCCTTCTTGTGCTGACATTTTGATGATATACGGTTTCTCAACAAAGGATTTAAGCAGGTAGCGGCTTGACGCAGACTTCAATCACTCTATAAGCTCATAAGAAATATATCGATATTAGTATCACACAGGCAGGGCAATCAAATATATCATGAGACTGAACTCTGTGCCAAGACCGCACCAATTTTCAGCTGGGATATTTTTAGCAACAATTAGCCGCCCGCAAATTGAAGCTTGTAGACAAGTCAGGATTACGATTGGGCCGCTCCCAACCATCACAACATCAAAAGATGTTTATCTTCAATAACTCAAGCCTTTTTGTTTAATCTACGATGATTGGCACGCTCATGCAACCCTAAAGCATCTGCCAACTGCCACATAACCGCAAGGTCACAAATGTTTTTAAAGCTCTCCCAGCAGCTTTTCGACGAAGTTCATAAGGGATGCCATAGTGGCTTTATTTAAATCACTATCATATCCAAGGCCAGATTGAAAATGAGGTCCTTGACGTTATATATTTAAGACAAATCATCTGCATGCACAGCAACGCATGATAAGTTGTGAACAAATCCATAAGCGGAAACCGGAGTTATCCAGATATACCGCTTTGTACTCCGTACACTTTATGGAATAAGGTGTGTAGAAAAGAGAAGGTTGGCGCTGATCAACGCCAGCTAGCGAGGTAAGGCGACGGATCAGGCTAACTATGAACTGCAATCGGCGCCTTTGGCTGAAGCACCCCTGTAACACCCCTTACACTCTAGCAATGCCTAATGACGTCTCATACGCGATTAAATAGCGTATAAATATGTATCTCCTCCGCCTCTTGCTGCTCTTTTCCAGATAGTCTATCTAACTCTATTGAGGTTCTACATCTTCTTCCTCTCATACACCATTCTTCCAATCACAATCACCCAGCATGAGCAATCACACCAAAGTTGTTGACGGCGTCGTTGTCACTGACACTGACGTAAGTCACTGCTGATCGTCCTTTTTCAGCTTCCTCAAAATTGTCTGACAGCTGAGCAGGTTGCACCCCCAAGAGACTGGACGAATGACTATGAAGAGATTGGCGGCGACATGCGCTGGAACGAAGATATGGTCGAAGTATTCAAAGATCGTGGACTTGATGGCGATGTGAAGCCGCTTTACGGCACATGTTCCTACACGGGAGAAGCCCTGTTCTTGATGGAGGTTGGCGATAAGCAATTCATCTTTTGGAATGCCATTGATGATTCTATGTACTTGTTGCAGGGGCATTTGGGACTTGAGCAGATTGTGTCACGTCTTGATGACGACGGTCTGAATGGATTTGACCTTGAAGAGATCTAAGTAGGGGGCTATCAATAACAAGCATGCATGGGGCAATAAAATGTTCCGTAGAACTCGATAGTTACGTGCATTTGTTTTATTACCATTTGATGCCTATCATTGCGGCTCACTGTTTTTGGCCATCCTACTAGTGATCCGTAGTCATAACAAATATCACACTTTCTATTGCCGGCAAATGCTGTAAGATGCAAGAAGGAAAACAGTTTCATGAATTGCCTCAGTGATAGAAGCCCAAACATTCCTCTGACGTCAATGTGCATTGACATTAACCTTATGTACCAGCCTTGCCATTCCACACTAAGCTTAGTCATTCTTCAGCTGACGTACCAGCCCGAGCCGTGTATATATATATACCACAATCATCCCCTCCTCCATAACAATCTCTGACTTCAACAACTCAGCCATCACATTTTGCCCTACCGTTCTTGCTCAGATTATATACGCACCAGCCATCGAATATGAGCCAATACACTACTGTTTCCGACGGCGTAGTGGTGACCGACAACGGGGTACATCATGACCTACCTGATTCTTGCCGCTCAGGGTGACTGACCAGCAAAAATCTAGATTTCGCCCCCAGCGAACTGGGTGAACTCCTACGAGGACATGGGAGGTGACATGCTTTGGGGTCCGGGTGGTCAAATGGAAGATGAGGTACGGGGACGTGGCATTGACGGGGATATCAGGCCTCACTTTGGAATGGCACCGTACACGGGAGAAGCACTCTACGTTTTCGAGGTTGTCAGTGGTCGGTTCTTCATCTTCAACGCTATTGATGGGACCATGTTACAGATCAGGGATCAGAGTGATCTACAGAGCATTGTGGATATCCTTGACGATGAAAACCAAGGCCTACCCGCACTTGAAATTGAAGAGGTTTAGGTCCACAATTGAGTAGTGTATCTGAAGAAAATTTCAACATCATACATAAATCAATCACTCAATCAAGCAATTGTTATGCATTGTGATCAAAGATGAAGGCGGGAAGTCGCTCCAATAAGCAGAATTTAACCTCTTATCAGGTTACGCAATGCGATGTGATATGCCAAGTGGTCAATAATTCAGATATGCTAGTCTGGTTTAGTCCCAAAAAATCAATATTATTACTCAACGGCACGGCACGTTCCAAACGACGGGCTGATATCTACTCTCCCTTGAGGCCTAATCATGCAGCTTTGACGTCTTGCTTCAGCTGAGATCGCGTTTTAGGAAGAGATCTACCGCCGCTCCTTGGTTCTTGATCATGAAAGTGGGCTATCGGAGCGGGGTTGTAAGACATCAAGACCTCAACTAGGAAATGGCGCAGGCTATCATAGGCATGTTGACAGCTGAATCGGTAGGTGCAGCACACCAGGAAAAAAAGGGCTTATCCTCCGAGCCGAACGCAGTAGCTTCTAATAATCCCCGCAACTTTCTAGCCATTGGAGAAGCAATTGAGTCCAGGATATGGCGGCCCCTTGGAGGAACAGCTTGCCAATAGGGCTAGCTGGCCTGGATTGGTTCCGGGGAGGGTTTTAGATAGGCTGCAAATAGAGAGGGTCTTGATTTGTTCGCCGGTTTTCCCTACCTCAAGCCTCGATTCCCCTATCTCGCGAGCTACAGCTGGTGGCGCTGTCAGCAATCGCGTAATGTCATACCTAGCCTAGCTCAGCCCCCACTTATCGGGGTTTGAATAGACCACTAACATAATTGTGGCTACAACTGTATTTTCGGATCATTCTTTCAATATTCTTGTCAATAATCAAGTCCAGCCTCGTGGTGATGACTCACTTACATTACCAAAAAGAACTCCAAGCTGACCCAAGAATTCTATCCATCAACACTACCAAAAACCTAGGTTCTCGACTTAATTTTGACGAAGTCTCGTGCTGATCTTATCTCCAAGTTATCTTATGCCTTACACTTCAGCAAAGGTCTTCTTGTGCTACCCTTCTTCCCGGCTCTCATTCCACAAGATATCCGCAAATCGCGCCTTTTCTGCCAGGTTACTGTGCAGCTTTCGCCCCAACAGTGCCCTCTACTTGGGCCCGTCGCATCAACTTCTACAAATCGTCCTACGTTTGTTGATAGGAACTTAGCTCTTCATTCACCTTTTACCACTACTGGTTTAATTAAACCAGCTGTCGTTCATTCGTGAGGGTGCCAGCTGTGCTTAGCCTTAGCGCCATAAGTTGTTGATAGCTGCTCTAGGTTAAGCCGCCCAGATCGCACCATTAGCGAGAAATTACATATCAGCGTATAATGTTGATTGTGTTATTTGGGTTGACGTGTCATTCTTTATTTAACTTAGCAAACGAGATCTTGCACGGCTAGGATAAGTGATCCTTCTGTATATTTGAGGTTCAGCCCTACCCGGGACCATTTGCTGTACCGCAAATGAACTTTGATGTGGGGAAGAGTAGGTGAAAGTTTTGTCTCCACAAGATTCAGCTTCTCCGGCCGGAAGGGTGGTCGTTAAAAATGACGACATGAGGTGGATTGCATATTTATTCTCATACATTCGACTATGATAGGTCTATTCGGGCCAGGGTAAGCAACAGTCTGCCTTGGCGGCTGAACCGCCTTGTTTCAAGCCACTCCTTGACGCCTAAGCCACACATGACTTCCTCTTTCTCACCTGATGTCAGCACTTGAGCGGGGTAGCTTTACTTGCCATATTCAGTCCTCTTCAACAAGCACCGCGCTGGGAATGGCGGACCCGATCACGATTCTCGGCACAGCCGGCGCTGTCGCTAACATTATCGATGTCCTTGGGAAGATAATCAACACAGTCGCAGATCTTCGAAGTCAATGGAACGATGCGGACCTGAGTGTACTCAATCTAGAGAGCCAACTCGGTGCTCTCAAGGCCGCGTTAAACAAGATCAAGGACTGGACAGAATCATCCTTTGATGATCCGCACCATCAGCTGGTGATGGATCTGGATCGTTGCGTAGTCTGTTGTCGCACGCTGATTAACAAAATTGACGCGGAGGTGTCCCAGTTCCAGAGGACGCCGGAAAACCGGCTTGATGCCCCGAGTAAGTTCCGGCTGTTATTGAAGACGAAAGATTTCGAAAACGTGCAGCGCATGATTCAGCAGCAGACGGGGGCTTTGACACTCCTGCTGACCGCAACTACTACGTAAGTGGTAGCATTTATCGCCTCGCCTCCAGGCACATCTAACTCGAAGTAGGACCATTGTGTCGGAACAGAAGACAATTCTTCACCAGTCACAAACTCGCAGGATCTTCAAGAAGATGGAAACCGAAACCGCGTCGCTATATGTGCACCGAGATGTGGATTCTTTGGTGACATCCTATCCTGGCACCTCGATAAGCTCGTCGAAGCGGTCGATTGAGTTCGCATTCGACGCCGAACTTTTTATTTCACGAATATATAAAAGGTGGATGAAGGGTTCAGTGAAAAGGAGCCTCCATGAGCAACAAAGTGACATATCTTATTCGACCCGACGAGATCGTAAGTCAGATCGCAAGTCACAAACTATTGATCAGACTCTCGAAGAGGATGCGAAAATTCTACGCCGTGAGTGTAAGGTATTGTTGCTTGGATCTGAGTCAAGAGAAGTCATTCCGAAAATGATCCGCAGTTTTCAAGGTCTCAGCGAGGAGGAACTATCTAGTCACAGATTGTCGGTCTTCCAAAACGTCTGCGAGTCAGCCAAGGCTCTCGTCAAGGCGATGCGGCTATTTAATCTTCCCCCAGAGTCCGATGAAATCTGGGAGCACATCGACTTCATCACGGCCTTTGTTCTCGAATCAGGCCAAGTATTTGATCCAAGTTTCAAAACTGCCGTCGAAGCTCTTCTAGGAAGTCCATACTACTCAGCAGTCATGGATCAGCACACGAAGTTCAACATCCCAGACTCAGCAATATAGTTAGTTCTTACGCTCACCTTAGTTCTTGTTAAGTAAGGCTAACGAGAGAACTAGTTTCTTAAAAGAAATAGCTAGAATAGCATCCCCCGATTACCTGCCGAATGAAATGGACGTCCTTCAGGCTAAAACTAAAAACAGTGCCATTTTCGAAACCCGACTCCAGATGGGCCATCTAAGCGCTCTCATATTTGACGTCGGAGGGCAAAAGGGTGAGATCAAGAAGTGGATCCACTGCTTCGAAAACGTTACTTGTATCATCTTCGTTGCGGATTTAGATTCTTATGACGAGGTGTTCCTCGAGAATGACCAAGAAAACAGAATGATGGAGTCCCTTCTAGAATTCGACTCAGTTGTCAACTCGCGGTGGTTTCTGAGGTCGTCGATCATCTTGCTTCTTAACAATGTCGGAAAATTCAAGCAGAAGCTAGCAACCTCCCCGCTCGAGAACTATTTCCCAGATTACAGCGGCGGCAATGACGTGAATAAGGCGGCAAAATACCTTCTTTGGCGATTCAACCAACTCAATCGGGCTCATCTCAATATCTATCCACATCTTATGGATTCTTCTGACACGTCGACGGTGCGGCTGATATTTGCAGCTATCAAGGAAGTAATTATAAGTGATGCATTACGCGACACAATGAACTTACGTTAGCTTGTTTAAGGCAACATAGCTATTTAGTTAAAGAAGGGTCGGAGGATGAGTAACAAAGTCTTGGCATATCAATATTACAGATTCGCAACGGTTCTGGACTAACCTGACCGAGGTAAACTCACATCTTTAACATTATATCATCCACGTTTTACTGGTAAGATCGGCAAGACGTTTAGGCAGGGCGGCCTGCTCACTATAGTTCGTTCAATGACCTCAATCATTTTAGAACCTTCTCCCCACCGTCGCAACTGACACACAATGTCTTCGCGAGTATTACCAAGTCTTGAGATGCCAATGACGGCTAGTCGAGTTGTAGTGGTCCTAGTGGACACTCTCTCCTTCACTTGCGGCCTTGCATATAGTTCAGAAAGTGCATAGTATTACCAAAATGGATTGTAGAAGTCGAACCTTTGCTGAAGACAAGGTATAAAACGTTGTCAAATACCGTTGATGTTGGGCCCAACAATATCATGCCGATATCCATCTGCATCAGCGAGTCTATGTACTCAGTTACCAGCAAGGTAGCCTAGACCACACACACTCACGATCGTGTCATCGCTCTTTAAAAGTAACCACGGCCGACTCCTAAGGCATCAACTTACTAAAAAATGGTGTAGTACTACAATAGTAGACACATGTTGAGCACATGCGTGAAGAACGCTCATTGAGTCCACAAGAACACCGTGAGTTGCGAGCCCTGCTTCGATCATGTACAGATTTGTAACCTGGAACATACTCGACATGATCGATATCACAACGATATCTGTGTTATTGAACACATATGACATCCACATGTTGGGCCACAAAGTATGCCAAAGCCTTTGCGATCAGCAAGATGTCACTTCCTTCCCTGTGAACCTCAATAGCAAGCGGGCTAGTGTACACATGCTCTGTGAGCTGCTGTAACTTCCCAAGCTTCAGACCCACTTGGAGATAACTACGGGAGGTGCTATAGACCTTTGATACCTTCCTTATTCACAACACTTGATTACTCATTGGCTTCATGATTGACTACTCGTCCCCTTATCTGGTTTCCACCTTGAACCAAGCATCATCATCAAAGTTTTTGTTCGTCTAGGTATACCAACATCGAACTTTCGTCTCATCATCCAAATATTGCGACATTCTTCTATTTTAATAGCTCAGCTTTCATCCCAACACGCTATCATATCAACATGTCTTCCCCTGATTCTATTCCGACGCGTCTGGCACATATCCTTGACATGGATCTCGACACTCCTGCCTTGCGAGCACGCGATTTGATGGTCGACATCTTTGAGCCATGCACCCCTCAAGCCTACCGAGCAGGCTGGCACTATCAAATTGCTGAGATAGCAAGAATCAATCAACAAAGGGCAGCGCCAAAGGCCGGCAATCAATGGTATCTGCCAGAAATGGAGTTCCAATACAACAAATACAAACTTTGGACTCAATTGCAAGACGAACAGGACGAGGAATTTTGGTGGTTCTTGCCTTGGCTTTTTGGCCAACACGCTCCAAGAACCTGGGGACCTTTCTTTGTGTGGTTCCAGCAGAGGTTGAGCGAACCAGCCGCCAACCTCGCTGCGGTTCAGGCCCTCTTGGCCATGGCAAAGGAACCCGTCTTTGCTACCTTGATGTACGTCAGCAACTATCCAGATATTCTCAAGCATACATCTAACATGCTTACAGGAACGCCAAACACCGAAACCTCTACCTTGAGCGATACCCATTTGGGTACGATACCATTGGTGCCCGTCGTGACCATGAGCGTTGGGTTGCAGAAGCCAGGCAGCGGGCTGCCAACTAGGAACGAACAGTGGAGATGCTAGACCGTCGGGAACATGAGCTATTGAGCAGTCTTTAGAGTATAGTTGGACAGTAGTAGAGTCTGAAAGATATGGCCAGGAGGTGGTAATTGAATCGAGTGTCTCTTTATGCGAAGTCTACAGTAAACTATGCGATGTTGTTGACTGAGATAAGGTATAGCGTTCGTTCGGCCATGAACCATAAAAGTGATTTTCAGACTACAGGTCACTTGCTTGACATATCAGCAACACCAGAAGAAATGTTTCGCTGATATTTTCCATGTCTTTATGTGGATGAGTTTTTAGCACCTCCATAATTAATTTCGTCCACCAGAACTCTGCTCTACTACGGCACCATGATGATCACAGCGACACTAATGCCTTGCCACTAGATTAATATACCTAGCGTCTCTAAATGAAATGAGAGGGCAGCATCAATAGTAATAATAAAGCACACCATGTTTTTCCATCGCAAGAGCATTATGACTCCAATCCCTACATAATTGACTCTGGAGCTGCAGGGCAGCAAAGTTAGTAGCGTATATGACTCCTACAGACCTGCCTACTCTTCCCCCATGAAAGAAGGTTTCGGCGGAATACGCAGGATTGAGGGAGAACTAGGAAGTCAAAATACACAAGGTTTTTATCACACATCAATTTTGAACGCATGTCACCATGATGGTCACCGCCACACTTATGGCTTGCCACAGTGCCGAAAAGAACTGCCAGCCACCGTCTCGACTCCAACCCACACGCCCATGTCTGTAGATCCAGAGACGTGAGGCGCTCATCAAATCAGGACAATAGATATATAATGTACTCCCTTTGAGAACTTTACTCTACAATGCATGTAAAAGCATATGGGCTAGTAGATAACCACCTGAGAAGATGTTTTGTCGAAGAGGAACGGAAAACCAGATCAGCGATCTATCAGCGGGTACGAGGTTGAGAGTATGATTTGAGCGAGAAGAGCATCCCGTAGTCCAAAGCTATACCAAATACAAGCCTACCGTCACTTGGGCATGACAAATGCTTCCCATGCGGGCGCTTGACTGTGAGCTTTTAAAATTGATCAGATTTCCTCTTATCATATGACCTTATTAGGTGAACTCTGCGAGATACACAGCAATTTGCGATAGTCTAGGAAATTGAGTCCTGAATTCCCCTCTTTCGTGCGGCACAAAAGCTGATCTCGGAATCTGTCGAAGGTAAATGAAAGCTTCAGGGAAAAGACCCACCCAGAGTTTGGTGACCTTTCCCAAACACTATTTTCAGTCTCTCTTGAACATAGCCGATGCTGGAAATTACACTCTACATCAACAAACGTCCTTTCTTCAGGGGTGAGCAAAGATGCACAACAATACTCTATTATAGTATATCAAGAAGTACGATGCTTGATCAACCAATTTTTATATTACTCAGGATGAGCATATTGACTGTCTAGACTTGACTTTGTTTACTAAATTTATACGAACAAAAGTTCGAAAGCTTCCAAGTAGACTCCTCACTCAACATTCTACTATAGGAGAAGTCGGCCAGCATAATGACAGGAAGCAAAATGTTTTGTCATCACCAGAACATCATAAGCCGATATCCACACAATTACGTTTGAAGCTGTCAGGCAGCAAAGCTTATCTCAAGTTGAAAGCTGCAGTTGCAGAACTCAAAACATGAATACAGCCGACGTCGAACAAAGGCATTGCGATGACTTATTCCACGGTTCAAGGTTCGCCCGAAAACAATAAAAGGATTTGGTCGCTCATGATTTGGCGTTCCCCTCTCTTGTTACTCCAGCAAAATCAGCCATCGAATCGACGAATCAAGGTTTCTGCTTCTGGAGACTCACCCTTGTCGCTATCGCATATCCGGTATTCGCACCATGGATTTCTTTTCTAGGTTGCCCTCCCTAGTGCTAACACATATCTTTGCCCAACTTCAGTCCGAAAAAGATATCATACAACTAATACGAGCATCTCCAGATGCACTTCGGCACTACACTCAGTACCGCAAGATAATAATGCGACATAGACTCGCTGAAATTCTTGCCATCGACAGGGATGGCAGCATCGTCCAAGATGCTCAAGCAATCCTCCACTTTCCCCCAGTCGGAATTAACTCACCCATATCTACCTACTCTATACGCGCTATATCCCAATGTCTGGATAAACGGAATGACCGATGTTTTCCGAATCCTTTAAGGCAATGCAACCTAACAGACAAGGGCCAAGAAGACGTCATCAGGCTGTACCGGTTTTTCTCTCGGCTGATTATCTTTGTCGAAGATTATCTTGCAAAGCCCTTAGATCCATTTCCTGTCCGAGCTTTTATGTCGCTCCCGATGATGTCGTCGGTTAGTCCCATGACGCATTTTCGAGGGCGAGAAGTCGATGTCCAGCCGGTAACATTTGATGTCATCAATGAGCCCGAAAGGCGCCGCCTCCTTCTGCAAGCCTTCGTGAGATATGAGCTTCTTTGTAAGTTCTATCACCCACAAGTATGGCCCTATTTAGAGGGTACTATATATGCGGATATCATCGCCAGTTCACATAAGAGGCTAAGTCTCAAAGACTATGAGGCACTTTATTGTGTTGACGAATACATGAAAAGTCTCTATGGGGCTGTATTTGCTCAGTACCGGGAATCCTGGCTTCCGAACCGGCAAATTAATTCAAAGTCGGCCATTAAGCCCACAAGTCTCTCAATCGAAGCCGAACCTCAGGACCTGGCATCTTCAGACGACTACGGGCTCCTCTTCCCTGACAACGTATACTTCGATATACAACAATACTCGAGCGGTTTGATAAGTAAGACGCTGAGAGATATGGTTCCTTGTCTTGGGCTCGACCTACTCAGCTCGATACTTACATCATTGGCAACGGACGAAAGGAATCGAAAATGCTTCATGAGGTGGTTAGATGCTTTTTCTTATCAGTGTTCTACGGATTATACCCCTTGGACCTCAATGTCTCACTTCGTGAGGCGACACAAATACCTAAATGTTGATGATATGCAGACTTGGAATTGGAAAATGCGGATGGAGTCACATAACGACTTGTTGAGGTACGGGCCTGGTTGTACTTACTCACGGACTCCTAAACTCGATATTGAGGGGCAAGTCCGACAATTTCGCCTCCACAACATTCAGCTCAAGACTTTCCGTCAACGAGCCTGGATATTCTTCTATGATCCAAGTTCAAGCCTATCTACTAGTATGCGCCCCCATCTTCCAACATGGAGCGTTCTTTTGGCCGAAGATGAGTTGACCACAGATTTAATGGATCTAGTTCATCAAAGGGAAAGGCGGAGGTCACAGAAGTGGCAGGACTATTGGTCTGGACGAATCCTGGATCACCCATTTGTTCAGCGCGAGGATGACAACAGCGGACCGAATGGCTATATAGAGGACAACCCGTGTTGTGTCCCTGTTCTTCGCTTCTTTGAACGGCCACGACGTGGTGACACAGCGATGTGCTGCAGGTGTTGCGAGCCCTAGACTGGCATGTGGCAATCCATTCGCGAGTTCGGCCGCGTCAAGTTGTGTCATCATTTTGAAAAGCGATTGCAGAGGGAATTCTGGTTTTTTTTTGTACTTGACTCGTGTCATCAAATTAATCAGTTCGGAAAACGATACTTATGGTACTTTTTTAAAGGGTATGTAAATGAGAACCACCCAAGTACATACAGAAATCATTGCCTGTATCTAATTTCATAGTTGTCGGGTCGGATGTATAAGCTTTCCTGTCCATCCGTCCATGTTTCTCTATTTATTTAGTAACAAGTAATAAACGATGAGTTGTTAATTTTTTCATCCCACGTTGTTCTAATCGTGGATTCCCTCACGATATATCTATCACTGCCGCCAGCCTTGATATCAGTGGCTCGTGCTTTTCCCTCCATCATCCGCTAAGACATTGTGTCCCTCACGGATATGGAGTCATGGTCTGATACTGGCACTTTCTGAGTTAGAGCTACGATCAGCGAGAGTGTGCCGAAGACCAGGAAAGTAACGATGGCAGATGCATTGAAGTCTACCCATTTTCGAAAACAGAACGAATCCTCTTTCGTCGAGTCACGGCGACTGCTTAGAGTCTGGTTGGAAGTAGACCGTTGTTAGGCTGTGAAAAGACTTTCTTTGTTACCAGATGTAAGTGATATTCTCTTGATTCAGTGCTTGCTCTGGGCAAAGTGAAATGCATAAGGGCAGTTCGATTAGTCGTGTTGCATGACTTCATACATAGTAACAGCAGACCGCATGAAGCAAAGGAAACAGAGGCTGGCTTAAAAACATATCGCGATGTCACATGAATGAGTGGGTATATTAGTTGAAGCCGCAGAGAGTGCATCCATGAATTCTAGGTATCGCAAAGTCAACATATTCTGCAAGTCGTGGGACTAACCTTCACTTGTCGAATGGCCCATATGTAACTGCAATCCTTATTGTGTGTCATTGTTGCTCTCCACTATAACATTGTTGTAAGTGAATGCCCAGCAATCAGTTGTTTCAAACGACCCAGCCTGACCTACAAAGAGTTCGGCTCTCATATTTAGATATTATCCGGAAATAAGTTTCTTGTGTACCTATTAAAAACCCCGAAATTGAATCACGGTCCCGGAACGACAGACCCAGTGCATTTCCACCGCCTACATAGGATATCCGAGACAATTGATTACCCTATAGAGAAAATTATCTCAGGATGTGTCATGGGATGCTCGGCTTTCTAAATTTCGCTCACTTCTACCAAATTCAATTTACAACTCAGAATCTACTTCCCGCCTTTGTGAAAATACGAGCGGACGTCCATGAAACTTCTTCCTTATCTCTGTAAAGTATTGCACCAAGCCTGTCAACATACGGAGACACTGCGCAGACTCGGTCGTTACCAGTAGTTGTAGCTTATTGATGTGCTTAGCTTGATAGGTTTTCTGAAACTAGCATTGCTTCTCTTAAGAATGTATCCAGCCCCCGAGAAAGGCATTGATTCTTAGATCTTGTCGGCGTCTTTCACATTGTCATATACCACAAACAATTCTTGCCGTGTCTCAGGTTGGTAACATCCATGCGCCCACTTTCATTCGGGCCATCTTGACATCAAAGGATTACAGTCTCAATTCCTTGATGTTGCGGGTGATACAGGCTCGACCAAATTGGAAGAGGCGAGACGTGAAAGACAAAGGTGGCATTTTCTTAGCCCGGCTCGACTCTGAAATGAGTAGTTGCTTCATTCTACAACTGAGACATTCGGCACTATTTCTTGTCTGCCGTGTCTCAACGCCAAAGACTGCTATGCTTAGTAGAGCGAAGTCAGTAAAACAAACTATACCTGCGCGAGCCGTGTCTGAGTTGCCAGCCTGGGCTAAGTATTTCGTGCACAGGTGACCTTGAGCCGGCCAGCAGTTGTCAATCAGATAATACGATGGGGGCAAGGAAAATTCAAAGTTGGCAATCATATCTTGTATTTAACTGTCAACAGCTCCTCTTGTCCTCAACTCTTTTCTATCATCATCAACCATTCCACAGTCCTATCCATCAATTCACATTGAACCTTCTTCAATTGAGAACTTTTCTCTGCATCTCAGTTTCATCTTTACACTCTCACACCTCAAAATGCATTTCTTGACTGTCATCACCATCTTTGCTTCAGCTACTGCTGCCGCCAGGTCCAAAGGACAGAGAAAGCAGAAGGTCAACGAGCTCCGGGTCTCAGATGCCCAGGCAACCTGTGGAGACGGTTTCACCGTTCAGTGTTGTAACAAGGCCACCAACAATGGTGGTAACAAAAACAAAATCGGTGGATTACTAGGCCTCGGCCTCTTTGGCGACTCAAACATTTTCGATGATTGCGCCGATCTCAACCTCAATGTCGTCGGACTTCTTGATGGCCCGCTTGGAGAGAAATGCAGTGCCAACGTGGCTTGCTGCCAGGAAAACCCCTATAATGTAGGAGAGATCACTTCCATTCACCTCATGAAGATATTAACATATTACAGTTTCCCAGTTGGTTCATCAATGTAGCACAGCCCTGTGTTGCTATAAGCGACCTGATTTAAGCTGTCTATTACCTAGTACTTGATAATAATACTACATTTGGATTTTTAATTCCACTCCAGAAATTGATGATCCTTCATTTGATAGTAACAAACTTATTTTTATGTTAAGTATTATAGCAATGATAAGCTACCCGGGCTGTCTTCCAATGCAGCTAATATTGCTTTTCTTGTGCAAAAAGGCATTGCTGCCTAATAGTTACGAAGTGAGGCTGAAAGCGCAACCAATCACTTTTTGACACGACTACGAGTGATATAACATCATGGCTTGGTGGTATGCAGGCGCCTTGGCCAATAATCTCTTCTAAAAGCACTTTCTTCAGCTTTCTTACATGTATCTTAGTTTTTACCCCTCTCAATTTCTTTATCCTGGGTCACTATTTCCCTCACCAGTCGGATAAATCTATTACGGCCCATAAGACGCGGAGGGTTCCCTCGAAAACCTTCCGTCGTTCCGCCCAAGACTGTACTCAATACTATAGGTCGGCGAAGCGACTGAAAACGGGAGAAGAGGGGGTGAGATGGCTGGATCACTCGGTAAGACCAGTAACAGTAACGCGGGCCGGGAAAAAAGTTGGACACCGCTGGCGTGCGCAGCAGAGGCTGGCGATATCGACACGGTTTCGGAGCTGCTCACACGTGGTTTTGGGATCCACATCGACGCCCGCGACTACGACGGCCGCACTTCGCTGGCGCTCGCTGCCCGAGAAGGACACTCCGGTGTGGTAGAGCGGCTGCTTGCCCACGGTGCGAACCCTAACTTGCGAGACCTCGATCAGGTCGCGCCGTTGTGGCAGGCCGCTCGGTATGGCCATGCATCCGTCGTCCGCCTATTATTAGCGAGTACGCAGTTACCAAATGTCAACCCGCGTCCTAAATACCTTCACGAGCATAGATCAGACACGCCCCTTTCTATCGCACTCAAAAAGGGCCATCAGGAAACGGCAGAGCTGCTAGCACGCGCAGACGGTGTTAACCCGTGCCTAACAACAACCACGTATAAGGAGAAGGCCTGGGCACTATTGAGTATGTTGGGCCTCGCTATTCGTGACGGGTTTGAGGACGTGGCATTTGCTCTGCTGGATAAATGCGACCTTAGGCAGGAATCTGGAGGCGTTAGATCTAGCGATGGCGGTAAAGTTGCTAAGGATACTATCGAACCTATTTCGAAGCTCCTGGTTCTCGCCGCCCGCGCCGGATGCTCTAGAATTGTCCAAGAGCTTTTGACCAAGCACAGCGCCGATGTTAACGCGGTCCATAGATACAACGCCGGGGAAGCACTAGACATGGTTGAATACAGCCCACTGATGGCGGCGTCCAGACGGGGCGATCTGAACGCCGTCCGTTCGTTCCTGGAGATTGACGAGATCAGACCGGGCGTTGGTTCTAAGCCTAGTGGTACGGCACTTACCCAAGCCGCCAAGGGAGGATTCCTCGACGTGGTTAAGGTTCTTATTGCTGATGGTAGGATTGATGTTGATTATAAAGATTATTCTGAGCGCACCGCCCTTTCATATGCGGCCGAGAGTGCCTCCGAGGCTATGGTGGCCGAACTGCTAGCGACCGGAGCCGCCGACCCCAATAGCCGGGACAACTGGGAGCGAACACCGCTTATCTCGGCTACCAGTTATGGGTCTAGATATGGCTCTGGTGGTTGGAAGTCGTACAAGGGTGCGATTTGCAGGCTGCTGGCTAACTGCCAGGTTAATGTCAATGCTAAGGACATAGCAGGTGATACAGCGCTATGTCACGCAGCTATGAATGGCGCTTTAGGACTTGTCATGGTTCTTCTAGACCACCCTGACATTGACCCGACGGCTGGGCCCAAGGCTGACTCGCCGTTGGCAGTCGCAGCTAGGTCTGGCCATGCTGATGTGGTCCAGGCGCTGCTAAATACAGGGCGGGTCGACGTTAATACTGTGGATCCTACCTTTAAAAGAACAGTGCTCATGTCCGTGGCCGGATACGGTCGCATCGAAGACCAAAGTACGGCTCAAGTGCTGCTATCGACTGCTGGTATTGATGTGAACTTTCGGAACAGTGACGGTTGGACAGCGTTGATGCTGGCTGCAAACAGAGGCACAGCAGGTATTGTCAAGCTTATTCTGGCTTCTGGAGGCGATCCAAACATACAAGGAGACAATGGTGAAGCGGCTCTTAGTCTTACGTCGGACGTCGAGGTGACCAGGACGCTTCTTGAGGCTCCAGGGATCAAGCCTGATCTCCCTGACAACGCGGGGCGGACGGCACTTTCTCTCGCAGCTGAGGCCGGTGAGATCGGAGTTGTTAACACCCTTCTGGCAAACGACAGCGTCAATCCGGATGCGCGGGATATCCTTGGACGAGGTCCGCTTTCGTGGGTATTCGAGGAGAACGGTCTTCGGTTTACTCGGAAAAAAGAAGAGCGGAAAGCAGTGTTGCAGCAGCTTCTTCGGATGCCAGCCGTCGACCCTAATTCAGAGGACAATGATGGCCTCACTCCATTGCTTCTAGCCATTATGTCTGACAATGGCCATGAGTATGTCAAGGTTCTACTTTCACGTCCAGATCTCGACGTGAATCGGCCTCCAGTTAGGGGCCGTGACAGCCCTCTTGACACTGCAAAACAAACAGGCAATATGGAGACTGTGGCGCTCTTGCTTGGGAGAGGCGCCGTTGAGTCGGTCTGCTATGTGGGATCTCAACGTTTTAATCCGGTTTTTATGGCCGAGGAGGGCCTTTTGCCTAGTGCATGCTCTGAATTTGAGCGGACCCCACCACAGCCAGCACGTTCGTCAAGCCATGAACCCGATTTTGACAGCCAGCCTGACCTGACGGAAAAGTCGTTATTTGCGATACAAAAGAATCTCTTCAGAGAGCAATCCCTATATTTGGGGGAGCAGCAGGCATACGTCGGCGAGTGGGCAGAAAGTACCGCAAGCATGTGCTCTTCGTGCTTAGCTATCGACGTGGGTTCTGCCTTTTGGAGACGCCATACCCAGTATGGGGGGCGAGTAATCACCGATTTAGGTAGGGTCGACGAGACTTGGAAGAAGAGGAATTGCCCTCTGTGCCGCCTGTTTGCTACCGTGTATCCTCATACCGGCCTTGGGGAGGGACACAAGCTGGTCAACTTCTCCACAACACAATCCTGGCTCTGTCACACAAAGATGATCCGCTGGAACGACTTTCAATTCAAGCCCTTCGACGACACTATGTTGCTCGCTGTGATGGCTGCCGATTCATTGGCCACTGAAGAGCTGGTGGATCCAGACTGGCATCACGTGTTCGCTTTTGAGAGCCCGCCAAGGCCTACTAAAGATGCTGTCAAAGTCGCTTTCTCTTCCGGCCTCATTGGCCGTCTTGGGACGAACGGTCTTGGTCAAGGTTCTTTGACTATCCCGCGGCTGGCTACCGAGATAAGTGAGTGGAGTGTACCCAGGGGCTGGATTACTTTGTGTCGCGAGAACCACTCACGGGAGTGCAACCCGCTCAGAAAATCCACCGTTCCGCACTTCTTTCTCATCGAGTGTTCTACACGACAGATCGTGGAACAAAAACAATCGCAAGCTGGCCGTCCGCCCCAATATGTAGCTTTGAGCTACGTTTGGGGTCAGTCACCAGCTGGTCAGCAACCGCGACAACGGCGATGGCAGCAGCAGGAGAGCCTCGACGAAGAGGGCGGCGGTATAGTCGAGGCAGCTATTGAAGATGCTGTCCGTGTGACACTAGAGCTTGGCTACCGATACCTATGGGTAGATCGGTACTGCATTTTGCAGACAGGCAACGAGGCCATCAAGCAGGAGCAGCTACGGCATATGCACCTTGTCTATGCCAATGCCGAGGTGACTCTGATTGCAGCTGCAGGAAAGGGGGCATCAGCAGGTCTACCTGGTGCTCCCGGGCGCCCGAGGAACCAGCAACACGGCGCTCTCATCCAGGGCCACGCGTTAGTACGTATCCCTCCAGATCCTTCCCTCCACATCGACTCCTGCTCGACTTGGGCCACCAGGGGATGGACATACCAGGAAGGACTGCTAGCACGCCGCCGTCTTTACTTCTCAGAACATGAGATGTCTTACGAGTGCCGCCACATGCTTTGCCGTGAGGCGATGCGCTTGCCTATTGGTTTAGAACAGCGCATATCTGGATATAAACCCCGTTTCATGGAGCCCTTTTGGATGTATGAGCCGTACAGGCTGCCTGGGATGGATTCATCTCATACTGGCGTGGGCCTCTTTGACCTCTTGGCAGTTTATTCGACACGACAGCTGTCCTTGCCCTCAGATACTCTCAATGCCATGCTTGGCATCTTGAGTCTACTTGCCCAACACGAAACGAAACCTATTTACCATGTTTGCGGCGTCCCAATTCTACGCCTCACGGACAGTGAACAAAACAACGATGATACTGACGTCGCCGCCGCTGGGAGCCTTTGTGGGTTTCTCGATGGTCTATGCTGGCGACTTCGAGAGCCCGCCCAACGGCGGGACGGTTTTCCGAGCTGGTCGTGGACAGGATGGCAGGGTGTGGTCACTGGCATGAACAAAGATAGAAATCCCATCAAGCAAACTTATGGATTTGCGATAGACGTATCTGTCATTCCTCGCAATCAGGCGGGCGGAAGAGCAGTGCCGTGGAGCAGCTGCTACGATCAATTGCGAATGGCGGACGACAGCAATTCAGACATCCGATCAGGCCAGCATCATGTGCTTGAGATCACAGCAAGTGTTGTCACTGTCAAGTTTCGCAGGGGAGAATACGAGGGTCGACCCAATACGTGGATCGGTACCGTGTGCGTCGGCCATGACGTATGGCAGGGTGAGTTCCTCCTCACTCGCAAGGACGTAGGCGACCATGACAATTTGCTTCTACCACCGCTTCTGCGTAAGCCGTGGACAGGAATTGTATTAGGAAACTCGCAGAGTCAAGAGCACAAGAACCTTCGAGACACGAAGGTGCTCGTTATCCAAGAACAGGACCATGAGCAGCAGCTGGGTGATGTGCAGGACCACACGTACTGCGAGCGTATTGGACTGCTCACTCTTGTGCACTGCACACTGGATGGCAGTATGCTAGAACAGAGGACATGGAGGCTTTTATAATTGCGGATACGGAGAGCGGGCGCTGATGGAAGGAGAGTTAGTGCCTGATGAGAGGCAATGAGATTTTACTCGAGGAGTAACTGCACTAGCCTCTTTTGTTTAGACTTGTCGTGCCTAGGTAGATGCGCCCTCCCAGCCACTATCAGGAAGAGTTCTTGATTATGTGAGCTGTTAGCAAAAAGCGAAGCATTCGAAGGTCCTTACCGACGCGATGACTTATCGAAGGTGAATCTGAGTCGTTGGTTCCCTTTCTTGTAATCGCCCTAGTCCCGCCCAGATCATAAAGCATAGAGACCAGCGAGAGCCCTGCCGCCGCTATCCTCAACACCGTGACGCTCACATCTACAACTGCTACGATGGCTAGCGAGCAACTTCTTGAGATCAATCCCACCGAATCCAAGACTCTGGATGGAAAGGTAGCCGAGAAGATTGGTGAGGATAAAGCTACCAGTACGCTTCATGAGTGGGTGTGGTGAGTCCTGCTTGAGCTACATTAATCTCTTGTACGAGTGATCTTCCCATGAAAATAAAAGGGAACCAGTCCATTGATATCAATAAGAGCGATGTACAGCATTCTTTGAGCATAAGTACATACTCACTACCTGATTGCCATAATACTATTGGGAAATTACAAGACGACATCATCAGAAGAATACTCCGCTCCATTTCGTGGGTTATATCTTGAGTCACACCACAGACGACACTGGCAAGATTATTCTTGATCCGCTCCGCGATCATTAACTGAACCCCACTGTTCGAATCCCAAGCACCGTCTTTCGCCTTGAATAGCAACTAAGTACCAGACCCCGGAATCGGAAAGTCATTAGCAAAAAGATCCCCCATACCATCCACAGTGGTATTTCCACCACTCAATATGATCCCCAAATCCCAAACAGCACCCTGTGATTCTTTCTCTACCATGGCCCGGAACTCCTCATTGAATAATACTACAGCAAGCGGTACCGCAGCACTTGGTTCAACCACAATCTTCATCCTCTCCAATATCAACTTCATAGCCGACTTAACCTCGTCTTCTGACACCGCGTACATGCCGTGAACAAGCTTTCGTTCATGGAGAATGCCCCAGGGATACACACCGAGGTAGGAGCGTAGCCCATCCGCAATAGACATGCTATCTACGTAAGTAATCCTTTCACCTTGTTCCAGGCCACGCTTGGCATCGTCTGCGCCTTGAAATGAGGGCTCTGCTCCAAAGACCTTGATACCTGTGTTTTCGCAACTGAGTGCTATTCCAGACAGCATTCCGCCACCACTACAAGGTGCAATGATGGCGTTGAGATCTTTAACTTGCTGCTGCAACTCAAGGCCCATTGTGCCTTGGCCCAAGATAATGTCTGGATGGTCATACGGTGGGATCAGGCGTGCACCTGTTTCAGCCATGACCTTTTCGGCAACAGCAAGACGGTCCGTTAGACTGCTGAAGATTACGTTTGCCCCATAACCTTTAGTAGCAGCGACTTTGTTGGGAATTGTGACTGAAGGCATCACGACGTGTGCAGGCATCCCGTTCTCTCGAGCGGCGAGAGCAAGTGCTTGGGCATGATTGCCTAGCACGGAAATATCAGCGTTGAAGCTCTGAACAAGACGTCGCGAATCAAGATACCTGAACTGTGCGTAGCAACGCCTTTCTCTTTTCCACCATTCTCAATCCATCCGGGCTCCATTTTCAGTCTCTCAATGGCGTGAAAGGCCCCTCTTGCTTTGAAAGCCCCAGCGCGCTGAAAGTTCTCGCACTTGAACCACAGCCTAAACAGAGGTTTGGCTGGCTGAGAAGGCGCATCGACACCAATGGGCGTAGCAGAATTTCTCGGAGTGGATGCAAGTTGATTAATAAAACTGCTTGTCAAAACGGGTGTCATGTGTATGTGAGATTTGATTAAACGGTGTGCTTCGATAACAGAGTTCCTTGTTAAGGGAGGGCAAGTTGAGATGTTAGCCATGTCGTCGAATGATATACAGGGAAGGTTTCAGTATCGTCGGACGATATCGCAAATGACAAGCGAAACTGGAGAAGAAGAAAAGAGGAGAAAAGGGTTTCTAAAAGCAATCTCATGATTGGGCGTTTGTTATATATGTGTCATCTTATGCCAAGTACAAGGATTGCAATCCTGACTTCATGTCAGTACACGAGTCTGACTTTGTCAACTATTCTCCAAACAGAAGGTGGTTTAGAAGCAGCCCTACAATCGCCAGGATATGCGAAGATTCAGCAGCCCCACAAATTTTTCTCTCTGAACATCTGCTACTGACATGCAAACAGCGAGTTGCTCGATATTCTGAGGGGAATCGTCTCTGATAACAAATACCACAATTTTTTACGACATGCGTACCACTCCTTCCTTGCTACGCCCACGGCCTCAAAACTGGCTGAGAAATGTTAGACTGATGACCGTCACTGGCAGAGGTATCGAAGGCCTTTGTATTGAGTAAAGTTGTGTGTAATGTCTCATGTGGTGCGTGAGATTCTGATGTGGAGCTCTGACTTGAAAATCTCAGCTTTAGCAATGTAAACACGTACAACACTATCCGGGAGGATGAAGTAAGGCTTTACCTACATCATGGGCTTATATATAAGGCGAAATAGTACATGGTATACCAAAGATAATGTTAAATCAAAATCACATTTAGGAGTTTCTGCTAAAATCACCTCAACCGCATTGGGCAGGCATCCCTAACTTTTCCCACTGTAATGCAGCCGTCCTCTTGGCGTGTCTTACTACCCCGCCTTGTTGACCAATAAGAATCCAGCGGCTTCAGAGGCTCGGACAGCAGAGTACATCGGTGGCTGTGGATGTCAGGCCTCAGACAGTTCCTGCTTCTGCTTCCCCATCAACGTTGACCGAGAACTCACAGTCAAGCCCTATTTAGTCCATCACCGATGGGCCTATACAATCAAACACATAAACTTCAAGAGATCATGGCGTAAGACCTGTCAAGTCTGCCGCCCATTCGTGTGCGTTCAAGGTTGACAAAAGTGGTAGTGTACGATTCAAGGTTTAAGCACTAAGTGCGTGCGTTGTAACTTATGGTTAATCGAATGTGGTGATAGACTTGACACTTACATAGCTAGGATTCTGTGGGTACTTATGCTGTACCCGCCCGAGAGCTGAGCCGTCAAAACACGGGAATGGATGAGCCCTGAGCATCCATGGACAGATTTGATCACTCGATACAACCACAAAAACATAAAGTGATTGGTTTAATTACCATTCATTGAGTTGGCTCTCGTTTTCAATAGAGCATAGAGCAGAATCTCAATATTGTGTCAACGCAATAGCTTTCCCTGATTAGCTACCCTGGAGTTTGTCTTAGTGAGCCAAATGTGTGAGATAAAAGTAAAGGTTTGACGTTTAGCAAAGAGGTTTATCAAGAGACATGCTGAGAGTATCTAGGATTGTACAAAATATCATCTACCCTGTTTCGAGCTTGAATTTTTCCCCATACTTAGTGGCTTGAAATGAAGCGACGGGTCGGCGGACCACCTTGGCTTTGTGCCCACCGAAACCACAATCGTATGGATAAATTCAGTCGACGATGAGTCACATATAGGAAGCGGAGATTTGGATGATAATCAACGCGTTTAGGCCCATGACATATCAGGCGGCGAGCTTGTAGGCTCGAAGGTTGCGGTGAATCTAATTCCTCATGACGCTTCAATTTAACACTAACACGCCTGATGACCCCGGCTATGGAAAGCAGAACGTCAAGTCAAATAACCACCAGCATTAATACAGCGCGTTTCCATTTTTCTTCCGGCAAGAATAGAAGTTTGTGTTATGGCGGATCCATGATGCAGAGCCGAGAATTAGCTACTACAGTCTGAGACTTTCATAGGCTCTTTATGAAGCACTCGGCAACTTGCGTGACTGATGAGCTTTTGTGAGATGATAAATTATACGAAAGACTCTTCATTAATTAAGGCTGCTTTTCCTGTGGGCGCGATGAGCACAAGACGAGGAAATGGAATAAAAGCCACGAAGCCTTATCTTATCATGTCTCAGCAGCGGGAGCTAAAGTGAGCAAGCCACAACCACAAGCCTCGGGCTATTGCTCTACTGTGGCGCGGTTATCTGCGGACAATTGAGCCGATGATTGGCTCTGTGGGGTTAACTAAGCAGTAGAGAAGAAATACTTCGGACACGGAACTCCGTAGGACATGGGAATCCTCAGTGGTCATAGCTTTCCAACAAAATCCATTCAGAGTCAAACATAATAAGCCACAATCTACCATTGACAGTCTAAAAAGCCATTCCCAAAGGTACTCCAGTTATTTAACATTTGTGTTACTTCGCGACCATGGATGCGCGGCAAGTTCAGAACATGGACCATTTTATCAACTTAATGCACCACCATCTATCAATACCAGTGCACCAAACTCCTTTCAAGAAAAAGGAGACTTCCATACCCAAGACTGCAAATCCGATTCTTGAGGTCGAGAATGACCTTCAGCATCGCGATCAACTCGGCCCATCTGCTCGAAATACTGCCTGGTGCGATGGATCACAGTGCCAGGCTGACGAATCTGACGCTGAGCCTATCGTTGGCATCCGATATTGTTGCATAGACTGTCCACCTGACCAGACAGACTTTTGTTCGGCCTGTGTCCAGCTCCCAGGTCAAGGAATCGATCATGATAGGTCGCATAGGCTACTCGAGATCAAGCCAACTGTGTGCGCCATATGCCAGGGCTTGCTGGATCTCGAAGTGCAAAAAGGCGACTTCTTTAGAGGCCCATATCGTCAGATATCAGCTTCAGCTATCACTTTCAAACGCATCGCTGATAAAGATAGTTGTGTCTTCTGCACTTTTGCATGGAAGGCTCTCACACAGCATCCACCTGTTCAGCCATGGCCTCCAGCCGACGACGAGACTGTCACTATCCGGTGGAGGCAGCTCTGGCGAAATTGCTGCCAAATATCTGTGGTATCATCCAAACCTGTCGAAGAGTTTGAGACTGGGGGTGGTCGATATATAACAAAGACACAGAACGTGAAGGATTTGGAGCACGAGCTAGAAGTATATGCTCTTCTAGGTAAATCACACCTTCTCTGAACATTGATACAAGGCTTATCCTTCCATTAGAGCCATCTCACAAACGTCATGTTGAGCTTGGAGAGGGCAAAGATTCTGTGATTGTCAGAGTACAACGGAGCTCTGGTAGTGAGGAAGCCCTAGAACTCATCAAGATGTGGATTCAGAACTGTCGAGAAACACATACTCGGTGTCATGATCCAAATCCTGATCCAGGAAAGCTACCTATACGTTTTCTCGACCTTCGTGGTCCGGATGAGTCTCGAGTCTACGTCCAAAATACGAGTCAGACTGAAGGCGAGTATGCCGCACTAAGCTACTGCTGGGGTCCTGGCAACCCGGGTATATTTACGACAATGCAAAACGTACACGCTCTTCAAGAAGAAGGTATAGAAGTTGGGAACTTGCCAGCAACTATTCGCGATACAATCGACATAACAAAAAAGTTAGGAATACGTTACTTGTGGGTAGACCGTCTATGTATTCTTCAAGACTCTACTGAAGACTGGACACAGCAAGCTGCCTTGATGTGTCAAGTCTATTCTGGAGCAGCTCTTACGCTCAGCGCTGATGGCAGCAAATCGGCGGCCGACGGCCTTTTTTGTACAAGCCAAACCCTCGCTTCACTTGAGTATCAAGCCTACCAAGACCCAAGACAACCAAATAATCCGTTTGTTCTTCATAAACGTGTACACCACAGCACTCAAGAGTCACGATCACGTAACAACACTCAACCAATCGACCGACGAGGTTGGACGATGCAAGAACGCTTGACGAGTCGACGGATACTACACTTTACCACTGAAGAGCTAGTGTGGGAATGTCGGACGTTAGTCGAATGCGAATGCAGACGACAGTCAGACAATTCACCCCATCTGTTTGACCGCCGGAGGATGCACAATATAGAGATCATATATGAACACTGGCGTTCGGTTGTGAGTCAGTACACAAAGCGAGTATTTTCAAACGATACGGATAAGTTGCCTGCGCTTCGCGGTCTCGTTACGAGATTCCAAGAACTCATGAGCTACTTCGAAGGAGGAGACATGCTGGACAATTATCTCGCAGGCCTCTGGAGAGGTGACCTTGTGGCGCAGTTGGCATGGAAATCACCCTCTGATCGAGCCTTGGAGGTCTTTCACAAAGCTAGAGGCAATAGCGATGTGATGCCACAGGGGATCAAGACGGACGAATGGAACAGAATCATGCATGAAAGAAAGAATCGTGAGGGTTGGCGTCGGGCGAAAGACTACATCGCACCCTCATGGAGCTGGGCCCAAATACACGGGCCTGTAACCTACCTAGCTTGCCGTCCACACACACCTTTCATCAGCTACGTCGACATCATCGAGGCCCAAACTGTACCTAGGATCTCTGGTCAACCAACAGGCCAAGTTGTATCAGGACACATAACCATGAGTGCTTTCATGGTTAAGGATTTGCGCCTCAACATGATGGAGTATGAGTACGACGACAATGTGATCAAAAACGTGGCAGTTCTCACAAACCTCAACGACGAGTTCTGGATCGAGTTTCGGCCGGACGACGCCCAAGGGATCGTCAATGAAAGGGGGTGCCGTCCTGGTGGTATCATTGTGTTGATGCTGGGAACTAAAGATCTTCATTCCGGTCCTGATGCCATGATCCTTGGAGTGAGTGACATCGGTCGCATGGAATACACAGGTGCAAAGAATAGGAGGGATATCAGTAAAAATGTGATCCCAGTACCTGGAGATTTGGCTGCAGCATTTCACCGAGATTATGTAAATATTCGCTGGTTATCATTTCTTGTTGTGGCTGAAGCTAAGGAGTCTCCGGGTAAGTATGAGCGGCTTGGAAGTTTCGATGCATGGGGTCCAGAGGTTGATGTTATGGCTCACCTTTTTGTTAATTCGGTAAAGGAAACGATCACTATTATCTAGGCGCGTGAAGTGGCTGCTTTGAAGACACGGACATTCAAGCCATTTAATTCAACATGATTTGAGTTGCATAGTAGCGAATCAGCGCTGCAGTCGAGGCTTTCTGCCAACATCTAGACTGTTCGCAGTGCTGATAATTCCCCATTGGATATCGATGAAGCGGTCTGTCTTTGAAGAGACGGTTCAAAGTCCCGCACAGCTGAGTTCCATCATATCTCTAAATGTCAACAAGATGCCTCTTGTAGACCAGGTCGAGCTCCAAGGTGTTCAGTACTCGACGGATGAGCCTGAGCAATTGGTGCCAGGGGTATAGAAGCAGTCTCCAGCAGCATAGATCCTCCACTTCAGTGAGTCTGCCCTAAAGGTCTCGGATTGTTCACCGAATAATGAACAGATTGTCAACCTTACTCCGGATTCAGAGGTAGACCACACCATTATCATCGTTGATCATGATCGTGGCGAGCAACGGCAGGTGGAGAGGAACAGATCAGCATTGCAGACTGCATTTCTGATGGATTGTTTACTAATCATTGTGGCTCTTTTGATGAGAACGAACGCCAAGATCAGATGCCCAAGCAAAACCTGCAACTCAAAGGCCCAGGTCCCAAGGATTACAACCTCCTCCAAAGTGAAGGAAGCGAGCTTCAACAATAAAAAATATCACAGTTTTTTCCATCTCTGCGGTATTATAACCCAATGCTCTCTACTGAACAAGATTAAATGTCTAATGCAATATATATTTTTCCAAAGTCCTCTTTCCAGCTTGCCACAAATCAATAGCTTTACCATGCATAAACCCATCGACATATATATCCCCCACATATCTGTACTCGCCCTGTGTCCCTTCGGGCCTGAGTAATATAGGTGTTGAGCAACCCAAAGGTACGATAATAACATCACCAGCAAGCATAAGCCCCGATCCCATTCCAAGACGTTGATTCTGGGTGATACAGAAAGATCTTCCCATCATACGATCCCCAAAGTGCGTTTGCAAGAAATACCGTCGCATATCAGGTCTGACAAAGGTTGCGATATCTAGATGGTCACATAATCTGGCATCTAGAGGTAGATATGGCAGACGATCGCGGAAAAGGTTAGTAAAAACATGATAAGATGTTTTTTGCCAGATAGTCTTGTCGTCGTACTCTGTGGGGACTTGACCAAGGCATATAGTTTCAGCGAAACATTCTTCAGCCCATTGTACTTGCTGCTCCGTCCGACCCTCAACAGCCTTGAGAAGCAACGCTCTCCACTGCATAAAGGCCATAAGGTAGTCTCCTAGATTGCATAAAGTTCCGACAGCGAGGCCTTTAGTCCGAACGATATCAATTTGGATACCAGATATCTCAAGCTTATTTGATCGAGCATTGCAAAACCTATATAAGGCTGTCGTAGATTTCGATGCAGAGAATCGATACTTCAGAGCTGAAATTTTCGGTATGTCTGACCAGTTCGGGATGAATGAAGGCAGATCAATAGAGCTTGTGT
The DNA here is from genome assembly GCA_014898835.1 of Fusarium lateritium. Taxonomy (NCBI): domain Eukaryota; kingdom Fungi; phylum Ascomycota; class Sordariomycetes; order Hypocreales; family Nectriaceae; genus Fusarium; species Fusarium lateritium. The sequence continues at coordinate 47,085 of JAAVTZ010000489.1, forward strand.
GAACAGGAAAGTGTACTGCTTCACGGATGATATCTAGCTTTTCGGTAGTTTTGAGAAGAAATTCGACGATCCTCGTGTATATGTCTCTGACGGAAAGAGTATAGTCGGCATAGAACTCATGACGGATGCTTACTGGAAGAAGTCCAAGGATACCATATAGCTTATCTCGGGGATCAGAAGCAATTTTCCCACGACAAGCTCTCAACACTTTAAGAAGAGCTTCTCCCCCCTCTGGCATTTGAGAGTTGAGGTCGGGAAGACTGGCTGGTCCTCGATAGATCAGACTCTGGGAACTGTTAAATTGGCCTGGAATTGTTACCAGCTCTCCTCGGCGCCGACTGAACAAGATAGATGCGTCTTTGTATACCTTCCAAGGCAACGAGGCAGACCCACAGTACACCTCAACCTTTTTAGCATTGAAGATCTCTTGAACAACCCACAGTCGTTTCCAATACTCCCTCTCAAATAGAGATGCCACAGCTGAAAGATCTCCATTCGCTCCACTAGCCCTCAGAGTTCGAGACATGAGGGTTCCTGAGTCTGTCGGAAAAGAGGTAATACCCTTCAAGAAGTCCACAGCTTTTGCGCTATCATTTTCGTCGGGACCAAGCCATACTGCCACATGTAGAGCATTGTAGCAGATGGGAGGCAGAAGTTGAATTTGCTGGCTTCTTTCGTTTTTGTTTGCTTGGTCAATGCATAAAACATCTGTCCAGACTAGTACAGGCGAGTCTTTCTTTTGAAGTGCTTGAAGGGCTCCATGTAGGCTAGTAGTGATGAGGATAATTACGCCATCGACTTCAATATCTCGCTTATCTCCTGTATCGCCCCGTGCGTATGAGATTGATATATAAGGGATAGGTTGCTCGAGAGAGGCGTGGATGATTTGACACTTAATCAATGTATCTTCTTTGGGCAATATCCTGACCAATCTGATGAAGCCTCCCTCAAGAGGCTTGAACTGAATTGCCCCCTCATTAGTAGAAGGCGAGGCTGATATCAGATTCCGGTCGGATAAATTGGGCGAGCTTATGCTACTGACCGTAGGCGCATTTTCGTTGGTCGGACTCTTGGGTATAGAAACCTTCAGTGGTAGGGGGTTATTGATGGGGGAAACCCTGGGCGTATTGTCTGAATTTGGTGAAGAAGGGGCCGAGGCTGCATCTCTCGAATTTGGCTTTGAAGTCTCGATTGCGAGTCTCTCAGGAATCACTGTTTGTTGTTGTCCTGCTTGGGCCGGAGTCTCATGATTGTCACGAAAAACATGGCGGACGCTGACATCTCCATGTGTATTCCCCTCTTCAATTTTGGAAGTGGCTGAACACGACCGGGAGGGCTGTTTTGCGGTCTGGTGCTCCGCTACGTGATTTGGATGTTTGGAGACGGGTAAGACTTCTGCTGGGGCAGGCTGCTGAATGTTTTCGATGGATTGCTTGCGCCGGAAGAGGGTTGAGAAACGACTCTTTTTCGACGGCGTCTCAGAGACATTTTGTTTTGTCATTTTGGATCAATCAGCCTCTGATATGTCGGAAGGTTTTGGAAAAGTGCATTTTGCGCGATATCTATAGAATTATGAGTCGAACCATTTTGTTTTTAGCCGAGGATGCTGCGCCGCGCAGGATTCGACGGTCTTGTGGTGAGCCGCTGGAGCCTAACATTTCGTCCTATCAAGTGTCGTAGAATTGCCCACACGCCAAACACAGAATAGCGTGGATCTAAGCAAGTGTTCGAGGCCCCATAAGCGTCTTAGCGATACTCACCCCTCTTGACAAGAACGAAAGTACTTATTAAGGTATGATTTTAAGTCTCTATATTTCATAGTGTTATAGTCCTCATCCTGTTTTATTAGATGTTTTTAGAAGGTTAAAAATAGAGAGGAACGAACTTCGTGAGCGCCAGGCTGAACACCAAAACCTCGGTGAGATCAAACGTGGGGTTATTGGTAGCTTCTTCATAGACGAGGCCAAGCTTCAAGGTTAAGATAGCTTACTTATGATAAGAATCTTATTTTTTTTATCAATCACTTATAAACATAAAAATAGAAAATAATAATTTATGTATAATCTGCTATTACTTAGAAACCTTACCACTAAGAACGATCAAAATAGGCACAAGCTTCAGAGAGAAGCACTTGTTGAAGGATACAAGCGAATGGACGTCTAACATAGTTCCCCTGCACTGCAGTGATTAAGTAGAATTTAATGCTGAAACTGAAATCTGATTGTCAAAGGGATGAGCGGCACCGCTCTCGATATAATTTATACTCAAGACAGAGCCAGTTTAAGCGCTATAATCCTCCGGGAACATGTAGCACTATACCTCACTATGACTGATTCCATTCTCCTGCGATGGTTTTGGGAGCTCTGACTAGACCAAAAGACTGAGCCGCCTACGGTTAGGCAAGGGTGCGCTTACTTTCCCTGTAATCACTAGTCCCGTGCTCCGGATCAGCGTCCTTGATATCTTCGGTCTTGCACAATGAACCTGCATTGTACTTTCCAAGCGGACCATCGACTCCCTTAAACTCTCTCTTAGAGTTGGCGAGGAGCATGTTTTCAGCTGCTTCCGGAACCCATCCATTGATGAAGTCGCCGTGCGTACAAAACGAGGGGCCACAAGCCAGTTCAAGCGGAGCAGGTCCATCCCAACCGTCGGGAAAGATCTTGCGGAGGTCATAACGAATACTAAAGCGTAGCTGTGGCATTCGCTTCATGCCGGCTGGGCAACGGTTCTCTGGCTTGAAGGTTTTCGTCCAGTGTTGAACTCCAGAGTAAGTAGAGTCCAAAGTCTTCTCATTGACGCAGTCATGAAAAAGTAGAATGGTCTGTAGCCGTCCACAGCCCTTTGTTGGAAATGCGGCTCGATCCTTGACCTCGTTGGGGTCCCCTCCAAACTCGCAAAACCACTGGATGCCAGCGAGGGGCTCGATGTCGGCGTTGGATGTCGCACTGGCGTTGCCGACAACAGCTTTATAGTCCTGAGGGATGGCTACCTCGGCATTCTCGATGCTCACGTAGTAAGCACTGAAACGACTGATAGGCACCGTGATGCGATCGGTACCATTCTTTGCAAAAAGTGTGGGTACCCCTAGGGAATGCTTGTTAGGCGAGGTTACTAGGATGGCTAAGATTGACTTACAATATGACGAGTAGTCGTTCGGGTTCTCAGCGGAAGAGCAACCGTCCTGGAGCTCCTTGGATGTGGTTGTGTTAGCTGTGACGGCGTCTGATCCGAAAAAGCTATGCATGTGGCTGACATATCGGCCCGGGAACACGATAGGATCTATGTTCTTCAACATGAACCTGGCTACGCTGGTAACGGTATATGCGGTCACAGTGCTCAGCCCGGAGGCGGCAATAAAAGCTAATGAAGCCTTCATGGTTAAAAGAGAGACTGGTAGTTGGAAGTAAAGTAAAAAAAGAATAAAAGGAATGAATGAATGAAACGAATGAAAGCGAACGGTGAATCGAGCTAATTGGATGGTGTTGAAATATGCCCAACGTCTTTATACTTCTTTGCAAAGGGGTATTTACAGTTTATCTTAAGCGTCCTTTCATTCCATGCAGGAATGTAGAAATAACAAGGATGTCTCGCTTAGGCTTGCTGGTGATTGATTCTTGACGCTGGACAAAATCGAGGTTACAAGGGTCACAGTGCTCTCATTGGCCATAAGTCGTTTTCTCCCACAAGGGTTTTAGCCGTCAATGTCGCACTAGTGTTTGGCCAGCCGCGGGTTAAGCTAGATAGAGTCCGCATTCCGGCCCCAGGTCACTGCAAGTAGATGACAGAGGATCAAGATCAACTGTTGAGTGATAAACCGGATGTACCACATCTACGAATTGCTGGTAGATCTCAACATCCGGGGATGAAGTTTCTAAGGCGCTGGCACTATCAAAAACAACCTGAACATGTAAGGGCGTGGATTGATCCTGGCGTTCATATCCAAGTTGCACATAAGGTATGAACGAGAAGCGATGCAGACGCAGTTTCTCTGCGGACATTCCTCACCACTATTTACGAAATCGAAGTGCATGTGTTGAAAGAAAAACGTTGCTAACCGTGGGTATGCCACGTCTGATTGTGTGGGTCTTCCAGAAAGTTTGGAGACGGTGAAAGCGTTGAAATACCACGCTAATATCTCGCTTAGCTATGCTGAGTAGGATCAAAAGCGCCTGTTTTACACAATTTCAACAATGTTTTCCACTCCAATTCGCCATTGATAGCCAAATTTTCAGCTCTTTGCCGCAGCTTCTCATGAGCTGTGAGATGATGTGATCGTTCATTGTCCAATCGTCTGACGCGTAGGAGTGGACCTTGGAAGCTGGGGGTCGACTTTAGCTTTAGGGCTAGCGAGGGTCTGCGAAGTACCTGTCACTTCTTAATTTCCACTTGGAAAGAAAGGGAAGACAGGAGGTATCAGTTAAAAGATATGAGACTCATGAGCTTGTATACCTAAGCCAACGGGATAGTGACGCGTGGATTGGAGATAAGCATACATAGGCTGTAGATCTGGATAACTTTGTGTGGATTGGCCGAAGTCCGTCTGAACTTGGAAAAATAAGAAGGTAGCAAATTACCTTGCTCAAACATAATGATTCGGCCGATATATGGAAAGGTTATAGGCAGTGGCAAGTAAGGGATCGTTCATCGTTAGAGTGGCATTCGGCTAGCTTTGGCAAAGTGGAAAAAAGAGATGAAGATCGTCGGCATGGGTCATAGTCCACAGCCTTACTCCATTTTCAAGACTCCGTGGAACCGATGACAGTTAACGACATTCTTTACGATTTGTAAAGCCTGACAACGACGAGTGTCGCGGTTTGATGAGGGCCTGTTTCACATTTTTATGAATTGGACCGATCAAGGAACGGGCACGCCATAAGTTGGAGGGTGTAGGCAAAACACTTGGGGTTTTAAGTTGTGCTAAAGTTGGGAAAGGGTCATGTAATCGAATAGAAACCTTAATGCTCAAGGAGGTCTACTATGGTATTGAGTAGCTGCGAGGAGGTTCCACAACATGGCATACAGTCAGAAGTAACCAACCATTCCAGCGATACCTATGATTGACCCATACTCGTTCAATCAACACTCAATCTCAAACGAAGCTTATTGTGAGTAATTCATAAACATCTTTACTGTGACATGAGAAATCTGGCAACATCCTTTGCCAACAGTTTGTGCATGGGTGAGGTAGGATGAAAGCTATTGAGCCACAGGTATTCATTAGCTGCATACTCGCATTCGTCGAGCTTGGTATCAATTTCTTCGGTGCCACTATGAAACATTAGTACTGAAACCGGTATTCGTGTGCATATCTCAGTATTATACCTTTGGTAGGCCTTGCAATAAGTGTCAGTGTCTTTGTAAACCGCCGTCTCCTTGAACTGGGCCGGATCGTCGATGACCTTTTGGAAAAGAGGATATGTATCGTAAACAAAGATAGTAGCCTGGGGGTGTAAGTACTTGATGCGCTTTTGGAACACTCTGTATCTTGAGTTCCAGTCGGCCGTCGCATTAGCCATCAGGGGAATCCTTGTTGCAGAAGCGCTCGACCCAGTCACACGGGGAGCATGCTCAAGGGGCGGAACAGTTAGAAAGAGGAAGTTCCTAGCACCCGCTATGTAAAGAGAATCGATCCGGTATCTGAAACTCTTGAAGATGTTGTCATGCACATATGCGTCTTCGTTCAGATAACTGTTTGCGATGTCGTTGATACCAATCCAAACAGCGAAGAGGGATGTATCTGCATCAAATGTCTCGCCCACTTTGTAATAAGGGCTGAAGGCCTCATCAATCTCTCGGATGACATCATAACCATTGTTATTAACAATGGATATGTCAAGGGTTGCTCCGCTGGCAGCAAAGTTGTAGGTTAGAAAACCAGATTCGTTAAAAGTTGTTGTAAGATGCCCAACCCAATTAGGTCCGTTGGCACTGGTCCTGCCCGGAAATGCTGGATTGCCGAGAGGATTGGAGTTTGATGGTTGATCCTCGCTTGAAGGGTCAAACCCTGTCCGAGAGTAAGAGTCGCCACTGTAAGGAAAGTCAAAAGCTGACCAAGGACACTTTTACACTGAACCTACAACACGAATAGAGTTTTCAGGTTCGGAAACCCGGTCCAGTAATTAGACGCTTCTCGTTTCATGACTGCAACCTGGTTGCTACTAGCTGTTGAAGCTAAGAAAAATGCAAGCCTGAAATGCATGGTATTTGAGGTAGAGTGGGGTTTGGGCACTTGAAAGGCAATTGTGTGGGCATTGGGTTATAATGCTGCCGAGATGAAAAAAAAACTGTGTTCTTTGTTATCGTTGAAGCCGGCTTCTTTGTGTTTAAGTGATAGAGCAAACCTTCAATAGTGGGGTTTGGGCGATAAGAAAAGCTTGTATCAAGGCTTGATACTTGAGGTTCACTTTAAGCTTGCCTCCAGACATCAAAGAATGGGAGACACATCTCGTTCTTATGTATGAATAGGAAGGTATGTACATGCTACAGAGACAAGCTGTTTCTTTGACATGGCGAGCCGTTGTATCCCGTTCGCCCGAGGAAAGCAAAGCTGGATACTAGAGTATTGTCCTTTCTTGATGATGAGGATAACCGGCTGTAACCCCATCACATCGTATATCGACAAATTGAGATTCATCTCGGTCAACTTCCGTAAGGTACATAACAGTAAATCCGGGGTAAATTGAAGTGATTCAATATACCCAAGCCAGATGCCTTCCATTTCCGCGTTGCGTAGCTCAAGTCCATTGGGCTGCTTTAACCCCTCAAAATTGGAAGTAACCATCCCCTGTAATTTGTGTGGAGTCTAAGCCATTGTAGATCCTCCATAGCCCGAGACAGTTTGTCCGTTGCAATTGGTCCGAGATACTTTTTGAGAATCAGGGTGTAAAAAATCTCGAAATTGCGGTACGAGATACGGAAGAGCTGCTGTGTTTTCCCACGAATCATATTTCGATTCCCGGCCGCTTCTACGGAGATAGGAGTGTATTTGTGGTGAACCAATTTGATATTTATAGACTGAGCGACGAGTGTCTCGAGTTAGTCTCCCCTATAATGTATTAGACCCCTAATATAGCTGAGATCGGATAGAAAGGCTATGCTATGGAATATGCAGCTATAAGCCGCAAATCAATGTAAAATAGCTCTCATTATAGCATGACATTTATCCCGAGATAAGCGGGTGATATGTTATATCTTCTTTTCTTACGTCTAGGGGTATCTGACTGTTTCCATTGCTCGTCTACGTTGTCAACATGTCAAAGTATTATGTTATTGGAAGACGCCTTCTGGCTCAGCTGAGGGAATCCGTTGAGGTTTGCAATAGCAAGTTTCTCTAATTTAGTGGGATGCCTTTCTGTCTACCTTGATACCGTACTCTATCATAACGCATGGACATGTCCAGTACCATTTGTCTCCGCGCTTGATGATAGCATCCTTTTCTACGTCATCGCAGGGTCTGTCACCAAGTACAAGTCGCCACTTGTCAAGCCTTTGTATTCCTACGAGCAAGTGTATGATTTGGAAACATACTGGACAGTTCCGCGCTGGAGATCTCTCGTTGGCTTTCACGCATGATTGCCGCTTGCGTTGTGGGTATAGATGGCAAAATGCTGTCTGATGGTGGTCTTATATGTTTTGAACTTTTGCTTGCCTTATCGACCGTTGAATCCCGAATCTAGGCAACGGTTCTGCCCGTTCGTAGCGACTTCCCTCGCGGCTTCGCCACTTAGGGTCAGGGGCCCCGCAGAGCAGCGCAAGTCCTGGCTCCCGTTACAAAGTCCGACTCCCGTGGTAAGTCCAAATTCCACCGCAAATCCTAGCCACTCACATCTTGAGCTCGTAATAGAGAGTAAACATCCAGTGGATTTAGCATAAATGATCGAGACTATTTGGTGAGTGGAATGGTATCACGTACATTTCCGGATAATTGTCAGCTCCGTCGCTTATTTGAGGTTGTCAAGGCTCAATGCTTTCCAAACTATTTTCCCCGACGAGTTTCCTGTCTTGATTCTTCGCCATGAAAGCGCCACGAGTTGTCACGTTGGAGTTACAACCACTGGCCGTTCATCGATGAGGACAAACCCATTCATGAAGAAGGGAGCGTCGAGTTGCAGCTGGTCTACACGAGCGTTGCAAGTACTAATAACGGAAGCAGCAGTTACATTGATTGATCGAATGTTAAAGAGTCGGCTATTGAAGAGCTGGGAAGGGAGATGCATGACACGTATGGCTCCATGGACCCTATCACTTGCAAGGCTTGCCATCTGTATAATGCAATGAGGCCCAGCTTCAGTGTCGTTAATGCGGCCGGATCTGTGGTGGTGATACAGTGTTGTTGTGGAGATGGATGGGATGTGTGAGAGGAAGTGGATGGACTGGTATGGGAGGATGCTTGACCACATGTAGGGAGTCAAATTTCGTGGATATGGGTAACTGGTTCATTGGATGTTTGGAGATATAATAATGTACTGATATTATCTGAGCTAGCTTCTAGCTAATGGGGATTGAGAGCATAGTGGAATCGGCCTATTGGGCTTTCGTCTCATGTAGTAACACATCGCAATCCCAATAGATTTTATTGCTTTTATTGGAGGAATGGGGTGGGTAAGTAGGCCAGAGCAAGTGTCGTGATAAAGCCTCCAACATGATTCTAAAGGCTCGCACGTCTCCTTTGCGGGTTTGAGGACACACTATTCGGAGCTCAGACATCCACCAAAATATCGCAACGGTTGGCAGTTGTAAGATAAACCGGGATTGTCAGGCCAGAGTCGCCATGTGCGTCAACAGATCCACTATGTACAATTAGCTTAGGAATAATCTCAGCAACCCTTGATATGATGTCGAAACTTACCCCCATGATCCGCATTCATTCATGATATGGTCGATAGCCCAGGCGAGCTCCCCAGAAGGCAAATGGGTGTTCTCAAACACAAAGTTGTTATAAGCACAAACCCTGATATCGCCCCAAGTGGCTGCGAAATAATGAAGGTGATCAATAGGATAAGGCCATCCCTTTCCGTCGTCTAACTTAAGGGTCTCTGTGCGGATTGCGTTCGAGAGACTCCGCGACAGATCACCATCAACATTATAACGCCCCGGCCTTTCGCAGTCCGCCGCGCGTGTAATGCCGAACATTGCCGTGGCAAACGAAGCAATAGCGAATGGATGCATGGTAGTGGCCACTTGCTGAGAATATCTGAAGATGGATCGAAAGATTGATTTGCCAGATGTTGACTGGAGAGTTGTTCACGTTTGTGTACTGTACTTTGGCAGTGGGTCAGGCTCTTCTATTTGTATTCAAGAGTGGGAAAACCGTGCCAGGAGCACCGCGGGGTGGTGAAGAATGTACTGATGATTTTTAGGTCGCCGATGCACGAGAGAAGTAACACTAAAAAGTCTCTCCGTGTGTGATTGTCTTTTTTGGCTGTATACAAACTAATTTTAGGGAATTTACGTTACAAATAGTTTTGAAGGGAGTTCTAATTTTGACCCTCAGGGCCCAGTATCCAAACTTTATTTATGCTATCGCGACCGCAAGGCGTTCGAGAGTCCCTTTCCTTTAGCTTTTATTTTCGCCAGACTCGTCTGTATTCCTACCGTCTCAGAGTAGAAAACTGTCTCGGGCGGTGATGGCACGGTGTTGACCAAAATCGACGTCTTAGCACTTTAAATATGTGAAAGTAGTTTCGGAAGACCTTATTGGGTAGGTATTCATAATTTAAACCCAATTTCAAGGGCCGCAGCCCGTATATGCTCTACGTCCATGCGTCCTAATTCAGTGCCACGGTTTAACTCGAAGGTGGTGCGTGATAGTCCAAATTGTGCACGTTTTGAACTTCCCACTACAGGTAATCATCAAGATTGTGCCCCAGATAATGGCTTCGCTACCTTCTTCGCCATGATCCAAGCATCATTGCCTTCGTGCACAGAAAAGGGTGCCAAAGGTCTTATAGGTAAGCTTTCCGGTGAGTTGATCTCAGGTTCGCCATACCGCACTTCACCAATTCGCTGTGTGGGTTATAGCTAGTCCTTGATCATGGGTATGATCAAGTTTAGACAGGTTTTGGATGGTTGATTCTTCTCGGGATCAGATTCATGAAAGCAGATGGTGGTCGCACGGTTGTTAATTCACAGCCGTGCGTGCAGCACTCATAATTGGACTGGATTTCACAAAAGCGCTTTGAAACGACTCACGAGGGCTCAACCACACCTCCAAGCATCTGTCCTATCTTCGGCTCATACATGAGATCTTGAAATGATAATCTAATGTCGTGCGACCTGGATCCGTCCCGATTTTTTCTGTTCCCAACATGTCCAACGTTGGTCGCACGAGCTGTGTTCGAGGCATGACTTGGCGCCACTGTGAATATTTTGTGTCCCGCTTAGATGGAACACTTTTACTCATGAGATGTTGTTTTTCCTGACAAAATTCGAGCCAGACATAAGACCTGGAAACTGCGGCTCCAGCGCATCATATGTTGTGTGTGAAGGGGAGCCGAACGAGACCCTGTAATTGAGCTCGGGCACACGCCAACGACCAACCTCGTCTGTCAGTGCATCTACAATTCGAGATCGATTGGAGGTTGAGTTCTCTTAGTTTAGCTCGGCCCGACCCGGTGTGGATCCCAGCAGCCCTTCCTTCGTGCAACTGCTTACATAATGCAAAATCAGCCTCATTGAGCTTACTCCTGCACCCTCCAAATTCGCCACGTCATCGCTGATCTGATCAGTAAAAGCCTCAAATATCGCTAACGTTACTCATGGCGACCTTATCCGACTCTCCCGCAAAGCTTGCAAGCCTTTGTAACCTGTGCGAATGTCTTCGATTGAGCAGTGAAACAGTCGACGTCGTACTCCAAAACGCCACTGGGCGCCAAGAAGAAGAAATCGACCTATGTTGGAAGTCAGAGACCAATGAGCTAAGTGGGGCCTTTGGTGGATATGACAGAAGTGAATGCGACTCCTGTATGTTCTTTTCCCGGGTCCTGTTCTGGTGGAAGATCCGTCAAGATGATGAGGATAAACCCCTGATGGAGTCTGCTCGCGTGTCGCTACACTACGTGTTTAGCCTTGGCGAGACGAGCGAGTATAATCTGAGAGCTTTACGGATCAGAGTTAGATCTCTTCCAACAGAAGAACAACAAGAAGACCCTCAAGAGTTCCACGTCGACTGCCCCATCTCCTCAGCTTCAGATACGAATGAGGGGACGTCCCTGGGACTCCAACCGCCCCTATCCCATATCAATGAGGAGACCGTCGCCTGGATGAGGTCAAGACTGGAGTCATGTGTACTACATGATCATATCAACCACCAGAAGGAATTCGTCCCTGGCAGGCTTATTGACGTTCGAGAAGGCCAGCTTCGGTTAGTCCCCAGCAAGGACTTACAAGCTCAGGATATCAAATTTCCGCGATATGCAGCCCTTACTTACTGTTGGGGACCACCACCTCACTGTGATCAACAGCTCAAGACAACCAGTATCAACCTGTCCCAGCATGAGCACGTCATATCAGAGTCCTCCTTGCCGCAAACAATCAAGGACGCTGTGGCTACGACAAGAGCCTTTTCAATTCCATTTCTTTGGGTGGATGCTTTGTGCATTCTCCAAGATGATGTATCTGACTGGGTGAAACAATGTGCCGTGATGGAACGCATTTATGGAAATGCCTACGTGACAGTCGCCGCTGCATCTTCCAAGAACTGCGAGGCTGGGTTCATCAAAAGAAGAGATAGGATTCTCCTCCCGTTTACCTCTTACGTTGATGACCCGTACGCCTTTGCGATACACTCTCCTTCATACACCGCGAACAACGAGGATTTAGTTTCTTGTCCTTGGCTTCAGAGAGGCTGGACCTTCCAGGAGCGAATTACATCAGCTCGTATGCTTATATTTTCAACGAGCAACGTACACTTCGAATGCGCGTCATTTATAGAGTCAATGGGAAGGCGGCCAATTGCGCGCGATAGCGGTGTCCGTATGCTTAACCGCGAAATGATCCACTCAGGCAACCCACAAGATAGCTATGAAGAATGGGCCGAAATGGTATCTCAGGTTAGCCCTGGCCACCATCAGTTCACACGAGAAACTGATTTGCTTCCTGCATTCGCTGGCATTGCGGCTCTGTTTGAGGCCAGCTTGCATGATGAGTATATGGTTGGCCTTTGGAAGAAGAACCTCCACCAATGTCTCTGCTGGCGCGTCGAGGATGACTATAGGCTTCGGTACCAATCTCTTTTGCAGAAGTTAAGGAATCCTTCTCCATATATCGCTCCTTCATGGAGCTGGGCCAGCCGCCGCGACTGGTTTAGATTCTATCTATTTGATTCCGAGTTCAAGGCTGATTGTCGCCAAGAGTTTGATGATCTGGCGGTAGACATTACTCTGCGCAGCGAGTCTGTTTTCGGAGAGGTGAAGAACGCGGCTCTTGATATCACCTCCAAAGTCTACGCAGGATCGCGTCAGATAACATTCCACAGATTCCGCCACAAAATCACTACTTCGATCGAGTCTATTAGATTCGATAGGCAATATCTTGCTCACTTTTTACCTGATTGCGAATGCGAAGATCTCTTTCAGTCAGCTGAAGGGTCTATGCTCACGGCGCCCATAAGTCTCTTGTTGATTGGAAGCACAGTCCGGCGCCTTACAAACTTAAATCCATTTACATCGAGAGACGTTGTGAGGCTTGGCGATGCCCTCCACAGTCCATGTTCCAGCTCCGCGCAGAACAGTGACGATGACTCGGAGACGGAGGGTGACTCGGAGACGGAGGGTGACTCGGAGACGGTGGATGACTCGGAGACGGTGGATGCAACCGACAGAGCCGCTTATGGGCTTCTTATTCATCCAACAGGGACCTTAGACGAGTATTATCGGGTCGGAACATTCTTTTCGGATCCTGTTTCAAAGGGTGGACTGTCATTCTTTACCGATGTCAAACCCACAACAGTGAGACTTGTGTAAACAAGAGAGCTTGCTTTTTTCTACATGGCTAAATATTCGGTCTGGTTGAAGTTAAACAAAGGCAAACATCAGTTATAAATCAAGCCACGTCTGTAGACAAATTCTCTCTTAGGATGTCCATATGGTAGCAACAACATTCTTATCTTGTTAGAGTCCAGCCTACTTCGTGTTGTCTTGCCACGCGCGTTCTCGACGTGGAAGAGTCCACACACCAAGCCCCACAGTTAAATACTGGAATTAAGTATGGATCTGCGATGAGGAACCAGTTTCAGACTACCCGCGACGGAGAGAGATGACAAATGTGTTGAAAAATTTCTACTCTGATGGCCAGCGCTAGATTTATCACAAGGGCCAACCACGCACGAAAGCCTTGATGTCTAACATTGTTCAACGCGCAGTGAAATTCCCAGCGATAAGACAGACCATCAGAGTCAACTCATGTCGTCAATCAGCTCATATTTTGTCATTCCAATGCTGGGACGACAAAACAATCTTCGTAGAAGTTCATTCAAGGTTTATTGACTCACTTTAGTGACAAGGTACTCAGCAACACTTCAAGGGTATTAGGTAATGGCCTCGTCGCCTTGGTCTCTTTTGCTGTTGTGATTGTAGAAATGGATAAATAAGGTTCGGCAACGTATGATGCCAAAGATAGCGGATGTCTATAAAGCTAGAAACTCTGCGTATATGTAGAGGGTCTGATTGATAGTCCCGTAGAATTCCATGGAACGCTATATATAAGTTATAGCCCAAGAGACCACGTGCTACTCTCTGGATGATTCTGCTCTGCACCATAGAATATTTTGAACCGTGGAAAATGCTGAACCATGGTCAACAGTGAACTATAAAAGCACCATATAAAATGTCAGTCGAAGAATGTTATAGAGGTGGACTCGGTATAGACAAAAGCCTATGAGCAGCCAATCTTCGGTTTGTAATTACTTTTAATTTGAATGGAGAGGTAGGTTAGGATGACATGATATCTCATGGATTCCTGCATAGATACGCAACTAGTAAGTGCTCGCAGCTTCAGGCTACCAGCAAATAACCGCTTGATACTCCGGAAAGAAAGAACCCCATGGATTGTCCCTAATGGAGACTGTGATAGGGTTGTTTTCTCATTACAGTTTCCGAAAAGCCGCAAGTCAACAATATCACAGCCTGCTGAGCCATAACCAACATCCCTTAAAACATATAGCAACTAGGTTGAGCGAGCCCTAGCGTACTTTCCGAGAATACTCATTCCTCTTAGTGAAACGACAAAGAGGACCAAGTTCAAAATTTCTAATAGTACCACTACTAGACCTGCAGCAAAGGTGTACGACTACAACAGTAACAGTCAGTATTTGGCCAAAGTGCAGCAGCCGGAGGGTCATCTTACCATTTCTGTACATAGACTAGCCCAAGGAATATAGCTTTGTCGCGAGCTATTACGACATGACCAAGACCAAAGATCCCAGTGGTTGTTTCGAAGCACTTCCTTATCGACGATCAAGTAAACAGTTGCGGCAATCCAGCCAGCAATAACGACACCAGAGCTGACCCAGACGGCGCCTGTATGCATTGAGCCATCGCGCATTGAGCGGAACTATCTTGATGTTAGTTCGTTTTTGACCGATTACAAGTAATCTTTCCCAGGACTCACAAAGCTTAGGCGGGTCACTATAGCCAGCACCTGGACGAAGGATGCAAATGCCGCGATTGCAAGCATAAGCCACGTCGAAAGCATCTTAACCGAGGCCCATCGAGTTCTCACCCAGCCGTCCTCATTCCTGTCCACAGAGTTGTGCGTTGTCTTCCAAACGTTAACTCCATGGACCAGCAAACTCAAAATGCTGAGGTCGAGAAGCAGAACGAGGACGCGTAAGGCTAATCTGATGGTATCAACGACACTCCCTTTATTGTTCTGCGGCGCATGGCGCTGCTTGAGGAGAGCTTGTTCGTCGGAAACTCTACGTGGCTTCTCAACGTAGCCATCGTCGGCTTCGCCGTGAGGGTCGAGCCGGTTTGAGTATGAGTCGTAAACAGTCGGCGTGCTGAGGTCCATGATGAGTAGATCTTGGGTCTTGATGTAAGTTTGGTTGACGCTCTTCAAAGAGACTCGTCTGCATGGTGTTGTTATCTTCTTATGCGATGGTCTTTGTAAGCGAGATTCACCGTCAAAAGAACTTTGGCAAATTATTCGCGGTAAAGGATCGCGTCAGCCTCGCTTGGCGTAAGCCTGGCCCCCAATAACAAATCCTCCATACAGCGTGTCCATGCAAAAGAGGTTACACGCTGACCATTCTAGCCTTGTCAGAGCAGAGAAATCAGCACTAGTCGTCTAGTCTGCTTTAAGCGAATTAATTTCTACCAAAAGAAGCCCTAGCCTAACGGACAAATTTGCTTCTTACAGAGGTTGAGAAATCTGTCAGAATCTAAAAATATGTTGATTGGTCAATTATCCAGCCTTATGGCCGTCAGCCACGCGACAAGTATGAGATTAATGCACAGTAGTGCTGACATCTACTCCGTAGCTGAGTGATTATAACCGATACTGACAAGCTGATGGTAGTTTCTCGCAAGACGAGAAAACATTTCTATAAGACCAAGAACAACGCCGCTAGTAAGAAACATTATCATTGCCAATCACTCCTCCAACTCAATCACCACAGCGCCTGGGATTTGTTGCACTCGATTTGTTAAATCCATCTCTCTTGATCTTCTCAAACACAACAAGAATCTGCCAAGATGAAGTTTTTGTCAATCTTTCTTCTTGCCGGCTCTTCCCTCGCAGCTCCAAGGGCTGCTCAGTCGTCTGCTCACCAACCTCGAGCTGAGAGTATCGATGATATGCTGCCACCCATCGTGCCTATTAACACGCGAGGTGGAGACCGAGATCTTATCTCTAAGATCATTACTGCCCCAACTCAGGCCGAGCGAGTCAAGCTCTTGAATCAGCCCGGCGATTATGTCTTTGACTTCAAGGACGCTGCTGGGGCCGGAGAGGCTGTCGGCAAAGGTGGCAAGTCTGTGTCGGCCACAGCTCTGACTATGCCTGCTCTTATCGGCAATGGGGCGTCCATGACAGTCGCCTTCCTTGGGCCCTGTGGAATGAATACCGCACACGTCCATAACCGAGCCACGGAGCTTAATATTATTGTTAAAGGCCGCCTTGTTACGAACTTTGTTGTCGAGAATGGCGCCAAACCTATCGCCAATACAATGGACACCTTTCAGATGTCTGTGTTCCCCCAGGGCGCTATTCATCAAGAATTCAATCCTGATTGCGAAGATGCTGTGTTTGTTGCGGCATTCGATAATGCCGATCCTGGCGTGAATCAAATCGCTCAAAATTTCTTCGCTCTTAATGGCGATGTCATCGAAGCGACTCTAGGTGGTGTCCAGACTATTGATGGAAAAGATATCGAGTCATTCCGCAGCCATATCCCTGCCAATATCGCCCTTGGTATTGATGCCTGCTTGAATAAGTGCGGCATCAAAAGGAACGCGAAACGAGATATTAGCGAGTTGTTGAACTAGGTGGGATCTGAAAATGATTTAGTTACGGTCATGAATGTTTGGCGTATTCTTATTCTCATGTATATATTTGATTTCCTGTTCATACTTTAACTTATGCTCTACAAAAGTGTACTGTATAATACTTGAAATATACTTTCAGAAGGCAGCACCATGCTGTAGATCACTGTTCATCCCTAGGAGTGGCAACTGCACAGGTGTTTTAAAATGCGGCCACGGGAGCGTTTTTCCGGGCAGTAGACGATGGCGTGGTAGCTGAACAGTCGTTGCATTGTCAGTACGCTTGACTGCCTGTTTCAGGCGCGAATGCTGAGTTGAGACAGGACAAGACTAAATTACCTGTGAAAAACCTCCATGTAGCCTCAAGTATTGTCAATGCCATGGGCTTGGGCAGTTAAATGGCTTGTGTCTTAATCCCAATTGACTATGAAAGGAACTCACAAAGGATGAAGCAAAATAACGAAGGCGGTTGGCGATCTTTCTTTCATAAAGCATTTCTGTCAACGTGTTGACTAGATCGGGCGACCTTTTTCCGAGATTGCGGGGTAGGTTGAAATAAGGCTGTGGACGGGTAACAGTACCAAGTAGGATTTAAATCTTGACAAATTGGCGAGTTTGGCCTTCTATATGATATAAATCGGGCAGTTATCTCAAACAAATCTTTTAATCAAGTTTTTGACTTTTCATATGTCTTTCTTTATGAATTTCCATCAATTTATACATTTATTCAACGCGACCAGACGGTATCGAAGGAATAATGTGCATGCTGGTTCCTTTGTGGAAGGCCTCTCTCGCCAAGATTATCGGCGCGTAAATAACTCACACAATTGGTAGATTATTAGGCATTATCCACTCTGTGTGACGTGTCCTATCCTATTTAATATTAATGCGTATCTCAGAACATCATTGATAACTCAGTGCGCTGTTACGAGGTCAATAATTGCGATCTCTAGGAATCCCAGAATCGCCGCTCCGAAACCTACGACGATGCAAAACAATCCATCACCCGCGAGATTTGCGCAGCCGGATGCTATGATGCTCCTTCCGGTCGTAAGTGATATACAGAGTAGAATTTGCGCGGTTTAATGACTAACTCTGAAAAGAAACTCCAACGCCGCATTTTACACTACCTTGACTTCACAACCTTGAGCGGTTGTCGACTGGTATGTCACGAATGGAACAGGCTGGTAATGGGATCGTTCGGGAAAGACTTCATGTATCATTTCAACAACGCGAGCCTCGATGCACTATCGTCTGCCAACTTGAGGGGAATTGTGAAGGAGATTATTGTGAGTTGGGCAATGCCTACGAAAGAACAGCGAGACCGCCTCTCTACACAGCTTACCGCTGCACTCGCCTCCAGGCCTGATATCTCATTGCGATGCTATAACGAACTAGCAGAGACTACTTTTAAATGTGACTGCACCCGATCGTCTTCAGTTGACTATAAAGGTCATCAGTTTTCGAGTGTGTGGATTGCCCTTCAAGCTATCTCGTCTCAGCCACACATAAAGCTCAAAAGCCTGATTTTATCGAACAGTGATAAAGACACTGAAGCTGAAGCTCGACTACCGGAGATCACATCCCTTATCCCTGACAAACTTGCAAACTTGGAGGACTTGGTGCTTTGTCACACCAACCCGACCGAGTATGAGGACTTTCGTGCGTTTCTCTCCCGTTGCCAAGGATTGAAACGACTTTGTCTTCGTGTTCGCACTTTCAAGGCGTTAGACAAACTTCTTTTCCCCTCTTTGCAGTACCTACGAATGGACGTTCAAATGTTGGATGAATCTGCTTTGAGATTCTTGGAGAGACATACCAACATTGAAGGACTATACATATCATATTTTGGCTGTGACACGAGATATAATGGGAGAAAGGATTGTCTTACTGCAGGCTTGAGAAGCGCCCTTACCAGCATCAGCTACGATGTTCATAGAGAGAATCCGTTCCAGGACTATCAATCTTGGGGAACATTGAGCTAATACACAAGCTGAAATATTGCTCACGCTGAGTCGGCAATGCAAGTTTCACAACCAGATGTTGTCATGCACGATGAGGACTTTATGTCATCACAGTTTTACAAGATTGTTGACCGTTGATTTCTCCAAGCAACGTTCCTTTCAAGCCATAGTGTTTCAATAAGGACGTTTACCGAGTAAACACCATGGTACCTACTGTCGGATCCCAAGAATATTAATTAAAACCTTCAGACCACTGACTCGAGGACACGATTATCTATCGTTAAGAGATTTTTGCACACTTCTTTCAGTCAGAGGTTCAGCATTCAAGATATGATAAGATCCTGAAGATCGTTCAATTGAATCTTTCCACATATGGGTCAGTCGACTGCCATTTTATAGTTGCTAGACAATATTAAGCTGCGCAAAAAGGCCCACCATGTCCAAGTCCACCTTGATCTGTTCATCATTCCCATTCGTCCTTCTAGCATAATAGTCACACGTACCCAGTCTACATACATAATGTAAGCCTCCAGGATTCGTGCTGTTCTCACCGGCTCTTTGAGCCTTGCTGGATTCGCCGCAGTGGCAAGCTGGGTTGAGAGAATGATTGCCTCTTTCGTCTGCAAAACACAAGAACTTTCGACAATTTGTACACTGGTAGTATGGACGACCTGCATTACCATTGCGGTTTGAAGTTTTAGTAATCCTCCGTTTGCTGGGGCTGTTGCATAAGAAACACTGCGGAGGCTGCCTTGGGGCCGGAGCGAGTGGCAGAGTGGGAGTAGACAATAAAGTAGCCTATATGCTGAGTTAGAAGCGAACTCAACCGGAACAAGCTTTTTGTTCACGGAGGCCTGGATCCCCATACCATGATGCAAAAGTAAGTCTTAATAATATCGTGCTGTAACAGATTCTTTTGACAGCCCAATTCTTACCTCAGCTCAACAGTTGAAAAGAGGGGGCCTATTTATACCTGGATGCGATGAGATGTAAATTGACTTAAAAATGCAGTGCAGGAGGCCGACCACCTTGACAAGGCGGGAATTATTATCTCGAGTACATGAGTGATTTATAATTCTATAACCCCCACGGTTACGTCAAACATACCCCACCTTTCTCACCAAGCACCTATAGGCTTACTTGTACCAGTATATAAGGCTCGAGGTAACACGAAAATTAAAGCCGTATCTCTGGTTTTAAGGCGTTCCAACCTGTGATATCATGCGGAGCATCCTAAATGAACACTTGCTGGGACTTGTCGACTAATGGCCGAGGCAAGTTACTGTGGCCATTGGATAAAATATCTCACTATCGGCGCACATCACTAAGACCTATCGTTTTATAAGAGCGATGAAAGACTCATTCAAATCATGCGCCCTTGTCTTATCTAACCTTGAATTCCTTATCTAATCTTATCGATCTGGTTTTTAGCCTGTTTATCAGGTGTTAGTGTTGTGACCCTGAAGTCGTTAGGCGCGGTGAGCTGGGCGAGACCAGCCCAGGATACCACCTAGTTACGGGATTCGGCATTTTCACATGCGTTTAGGCTTCCATCCGGCCATGCTACCATCCGTCGATCATCGCACCGAACGATGCCTTCTAGGCGTTCATCCGGGTGCATCAGCCGACAACCAACGCAGGTCACTCCCATCCATCACCTCAATTACCAGCAACAATTATCATCCAATAACTTCCCCTAAAGCTAAGCTCATAGTGCGCGACTTATCTGTCAAGTGGTGTCTCACGCTTATCGTTGATAGGCTTTCCCCGCACCCACGCTTAAGTCAATTAGGATCTTTTGTTCGCGTGTAATCCCTGTCATAATCGCATCATCACCTTCCCAATTCGAGCATCTCCGAAGATAATCGAATGCTTGAAGGTTACTTAACTAGCCGATCCACCACGTCTTGTTTCTCCAAGTTTCTGAGTGGAACTTATCGATACCGATGCTTTTGTCAACATATCACGTTGTGCCAATCACTCTTGCTGCTTGTGCTGCGCTTTTGAACGTCCCAGCAGTTTTAGCAGCCATGGCGGACCGAAAGGTAAATAATGAATGATTGCTGACCAAAATATTTGTTTATTGAAAATATTATAGGCCATTGTTTACGACTTCGAGAAGTTGGAAGACTATCAGCAGAAGAATGAAACCGTCCTTGAGTAAGCGGTGCAACGTCAATGACTGACTCCCAAGCTTACCAACTATATTAGTATCGTCAAAAAGGATACTGGTGTCGATTTCTGGAGACAGACACGAACAATTCCTCCCACTTCCTATCCTCCGTAAGTACGACATGCTTATATGATAGAGCCAGAGCTGACGTGCCTTGGATAGACCCATGACTTTGGAGGCTATTGAGAAGCTGAAGGAAGTTAAGGGAGTCATTGTCAAGGATGCTCCTTCTGAGGAACTGTGAATTGCGTACTCGAAAGTTTTTAACAAGTATTATTTGTTCGGCAGTTTGATTGTTGTAGTTACACTTATCTGCACAGAAAATTGAATTCTGTTTGTTTTCGGTTCGCATATGTCAGTTGAGGGGTCGACGTAAACTCTTCACCATATACTCAGTTGTCTTTCCCATTTTTTTTAATTATCTCTGCTTTTACTAGCTTTAGCTTTCTTTGTTCAAAATTTTGATGGCAATATACTATGAACTCGAAAAGTCTTTAACACATCAAAGGTTCATATCAGCCCATTATTCTGGACAACTCTACACGGCTGCTGGAATGACATCAAGTTCCGTAGATCAGAGAGCATAAGACAGTCTTGATCTTTTGTTTATACTATTGGACATTTCCTAGGGGCAAAATACTGTCTTTGTCGAAACGAATATTCCCTTCAAATTTCATATTTCATTTAGGCTATCTAGATTGCTGTCTGACGAGCAATCAGGACTAAAATCCAACTGCAACCAACTCATATCTTCTCAACTCATGAAACCTATTCCTGAAACAGATTTCGCATACCAAACTCAACTCAGAGAATATCGAGGACGTATGTCGGCGCTTTCAACAACACACTTAAGCGTTGCTGTCAATGAAAGAGCGGAGAGCACCAACGCGGGCGTAGACGCCAGACTGGTTGGGACGGGCACATCCATTACCCCAAGAGACAGCACCAATGACAGTGTTGGAGCTGTCGACGATGGGACCACCGCTGTCACCCTGGCAAGAGTCCTTGCCACCGGAAGCAACACCAGCACAGAACATCTGGGTGGTGATGGCGGAAGTACCGTACTGCTGTCGGCAAGTAGCACGAGAGACAATAGGGACAGTAACCTTCAGAAGGTTGACGGGAGTGGAAGTTCCACCCTCGGAGGTAGCACCCCTTGACGAGAGTTAGTATATGATATCTTAGATGTCAGAGAAACACTTACCAGCCAGCAACTGTGGCAGAAGATCCAGCAGCAGGGTCGGATCCGGAAGCAGCCAGACGAGCATAGCCGATGCTTCCACCGGATGGGATGGAAGTGGCAAGCTTCAGGATAGCGACATCGTTGTTGTTTCCGCTGTAGCTAGGGTGAACAATGACGGACGAAAGTCGAGAGGTGAGACCACCAGTAGTGCGAGACTATAAAAGAAGTTAGTGAGGCCTTTTCTATCCCGCAAAGAGTAGATGACCTACCAGACTACCAGCACGGATCTGGAAACCGCTCTGGGCGTATCCGGAAACGCAGTGGGCAGCAGTCAAGACGGTGTCGGCGTTGAGGAGAGTACCTCCACACCATGGGCCGTTGTTGCGGCTGATGCTGACGATGAAGGGAAAGTCACCAGCGCCAGCAGAAGTTCCGCCAACAATGTTGGGAATCTCCTGAGGAGCGGCAGCAGCCAGGGGAGCAGCAAGTGCAACAACGGTAGCGAACTTGACCATGGTGAAGATGTAGATTTCCAAGAGAAGAGAGTTGAAGAGTGAAGAGTGGTTGATGATAGACTATTCGAAGAGTCCATTGTCGTCCTTTTATATTCAAAAGTTCATATAGCTATGGATATTGTTGTGCTTTCTCACCTACCTCTCTGGTTACTATCCCGCGATAAGCTTGCTTGCCTGTATCTTCGGACTTTGCGAATAGGCGGACCTGCCTTTCTGGTACTAAGCTCCGTTATTCCGTAGTCTAGTTTCGGCACTTAGAAGAAGTATTAACCTTATCATCCTCCCGTGAAAGTGATCGGCATAAAAGACCCTTGGCAGCAGGGGTTAGTATCCCGATGAGGAAAGTCGATAACTCTATCGCCAGCACTGTGGATATGACGGATAAATAAGACGTGAGGTAAACACTGGATGAAAAGTCCAGATGAAAAAGAGGTTCAAAATGAATGTAATTATCAAGCTAATAAGAGTCATCGAAGAGCTGATCTACAGCGTGTCCCTGATCGGCTTATTCCCTCCATGATCTACGATTAATGCCGAAGGATCATCGCGTCAGCATTGTATAGACCAACCGGAGTTATTTAGCCCGAGAAATCGCCAAGCATCCAAGCGCATCTGCAGTACTACCCTGCGCGGGGTTCGCTGCTATAATTCGGTCATGCGCCATCAATCACAATGGCCCAATATTCTGAAACTGGAAACCACGTAGAACTTTTGTAGCCCTCACCACGCAATCGCAGCCCTGCGATAACGCACGCATGAACCTGCATATGATCCACCTCTTTGGCCAGTCTGTCACCTAGTTTCTTGAATGCACCTCTTGAGTCGCTTATGCTAATATCTGTTGCATCCTATTCCATTCTTGACCTTCCAAACATAGTATCCATCTCCGTTTTATCTTTTGCGCCGATGCTGTTAAGTCTAATACGAAGACCTTCTCGAATGATGCGGGATATTCTCCCGCCATGCTTGCTTGTTCAGCCTGTAGATCTTTGCGGGTAGATGCCCTGAACTAGAGCTGAGGTAGATCACTTTTGGAAGGTGTTATTGATTGGAGAGATTGTAAAGCAGGTTTCAAGAGGTTCTAGACGAACTTTGCATAGTTTGAAAGAGGAAGGACGTGAATATGGGTGAAGTTTATGATCTGATGCTCACCGTATCTCTGAGGGGTTGGTATGCCATGTCGGAAGTCTCCACTGATGAAGGTTTGTAAGAATTCGGCTCTTCGTTCAAAGTTCCTCCGACGAGCCTTGATGCATGGTTCGCATATGGAATTTCTAAAATTGGTGAATATGAAGGCCAGAAAATGCATACTACTGATTAAGCGGATGATATTTGGATGTGATCATGCGATTGGCCGCGTCTTGATATGGAGAAGCTAGCTGGTGGAAAAGAAGCTTGAGTGTTTTAAAGATGATGGTGGAGATATAAATTGTATATCAAAAGAAAACATTTGTGTGCATACCCCACTGGTCGAACCCGACTATTGACCACTTCGATCGATTGATAAAGTCCAATACGGAATGTGAATGCTACGCTTAAAGTAGTGGCTGAATCAATCGCTTGGAATTAACACGGTTTTGCGGGAACTTTAATTAAAAACAGCCACTCAATCTTGCCTGACAAAACGCACCTGCAGTGTGGATGGCTCACGAGTCACGCAGCAAAGTGGTGAGCTTTTCTCCTAGCTAAGCACCCAACACTATGACAATACAGGCATGCTCCGATTTGAACGACTGACGTGGTACGCTATCAGATCTCGATATTTTAAATAATAATTACAATTCAGGACTTTTGTACTTGAGAGACAATTGAAGCTGTATCATTAATGATGAATTAAAGCCCTAAGTGCAAAATGTTGATACAGGGTAGGATACGATGTTTGGCGGTCTATCCACTAGCGATGACGCCACTAATTTCCCTCGCTAAAACCTGAGCCCCCAGAGCCAATAATCGTGAAGCTGCCCCTGACAGCCCCTGTAAAACTAACGGACTCAGCTCAACTGGCGCACAGACTATCGATAAAACCTTTCCAAAAACACTCAACAAAAGAGGCGCTTGACATTGTTTGGGAACATTAGTTATCAATAGTTTCAAAAGATCTACACTAAATAATGACAGCCAAGCCAACACGAGGTCGTAAAGGCAAAATTTGCCAGGGGAGGAGAAGGATTAAATTCTGATTTCCTCCCCAGACTTTCGTTTCTCCAGATTGTCGCGTTTTTTATCACCGGAAAATCACGATTATCGCAGAAATGGCTCGCCATTTCGTCCGTTCGTTTGTTATTGCTGCGGCCCTCAGCCCCTTCGTTAATGCTGGACCATGCCGCCCCTCTTCGAGCTCCGTAGCGGTCGTTACGACCACTGCTGAGACCAGTGTCGCGACTGACTCTGCTACGACTCACACCAAGGAGTCGAGCTTGACCGAGTCTTTGTCTGGAACTTCGATTGAGACCAGTCTCACCGTTAGTGAGAGCGAATCTACCACTGAGTCTGCATCTGCAACCTCAACTGGGACCACTCTCGCTACCAGCAAGACCGAGACTGGTTCCACCAGCGCCGAGCAGTCGACTACCCTCGCTACCAGCAAGACCGAGACTGGTTCAACCAGCGCTGAGCAGCCTACCACCACGGGTTCTGCACTCTCAACTGACTTGACCACTACCGCCAGTGAGAGCGACTCATCTACTGGCACCACTCTGGCCATTACGACGTCATCTGAGTGCCCCGACCCAGAGCCTCCTGTCTATGATGACCCCTTTACTGCCACCAACACCGAGGAGCTCCCCGCGGACACAACTGAAGCGGCTACCACCACTGCAGATGCTACCGCCACGCTTGTCCCAAGAGACTTTGTTCGAAGAGGTCATCCAGAGATATTTGTCAGGGAAGTCACCAGCGAAGATGCTACCACTACTACCGAAGAGGCTACCACCACTACCGAAGAGGCTGCCACCACTACTGAAACTGCCGCTACCACTTCTGGGGATGCCACTACCAGCGGCGATACAACCGTCACTTCTGAAGACACCACTGCTACCACTGAAGCCGCTACCACCACCACAGAAGAGGCTACCACCACTACTGAAGAGACTACCACCACTGCTGCTGAAACTGCCACCGGTTGCATCAACAACATGGAGAAGCCAACACCTGAAGGCGCCAACTGCGGTGCAAGGGGGTATATTTATGGCACTTCCGATAATTGGAGATACCTGGGCGAAGGCTCATCTTCCTCTCTTCTCGATTGCTACACATCTTGCCAGGAGAAAAGCAACTGTGTGACATTTATATTCGAGAAGAATAGTCAATGCACTCTCTATCGGGGTACTATCACTCAGCTCAGTTCAGACCGAACTAGTGCCAGATACTATGAGACTCGCTGTTTCTGTGACACCGGTATTGAGCCAGCCCCAACCTGCTCATACGACACCTCCATTGTCAACGGCGGTTTCGATAACGGCAAGTTCTCTCCCTGGCAGGAGGATCCTAATCCTGGCGGCAAAGATCCCGTCGCCTTGAGGCCTGTCCCTGGTGGTGAGGGCGGTACGGATTATCGACTCCAGACTGGCCAGTTTGACTTCGATAAGGGCATGTGGATCTATCAGGATGTCAAGGCCTGCCCAGGCACTAGGTTCTCCTGCAGCTATAGGTGGTGGTGGGATGAGTACTACTCGATTCCCCAAAGGCGTGGCGGCAGCTTGGTTCCATATGTCCGCGTTTACCAAGGAGACGACCAGATCGGAAACAGATTCCCCACCAGCGAAGCCCAGACAAAGAGATGGATCAGTGCAGGTTTCGAGTTCACTATGCCCGACAGTGGAGAGACCACGATTTGGTTCGTTGCTAGCAGTCCTCAAGGTGAATGGATCAACAATAGCGACGACCCTTGTACACCTGAATGGGTTCACCGACCCAACTCGTTCGCGT
This sequence comes from Fusarium lateritium, assembly GCA_014898835.1. NCBI lineage: Eukaryota > Fungi > Ascomycota > Sordariomycetes > Hypocreales > Nectriaceae > Fusarium > Fusarium lateritium. The sequence continues at coordinate 73,331 of JAAVTZ010000489.1, forward strand.
TGGACTCGATATATTGTAGCTCGTAGATCATAGGATTCTTGTTGGATTGGAGGACACTGGCTTAGATTCTATCCTGTAGCTATATTCAATACTTGTATACTTCTCTACTTATGTTGGATCATTCATGTCCGTGATGACATGACCTCCGTCGTGACTGCATGATAGGTAGGCTAAGCTATACTCTTTATACCACGGGCAAAATTAATCTTTGATCCAAGTATCTATCTATTTCCCAAATGCCAGCCATTATCTGGAGAACGCCGAGGATAGTGATCGTGGAACTAAGATGGCTCGACCAAAGAGCCTTTTCGTGATATTAGTGCACGTTGTTAGGTTGGCAAATGAGCCCGATGCTTGTTATCTGGTTTGTGTCAGGCGTTATTGCATAAAACCTCCATTCGTGCCCTTCAATGACAATTCCTGGCAGGAAACCAAACTCAAATATACTACATGACGAATATCCAGTTTATGTCACTGCGCCGCTTACCAGGCTGCTGCTTGAACTTTAGCATCTTTTCCGCTTCCCTGCTGACTCCTTGACTTGATGCTCGCAGCAATTGTAAACGCTGCAGTGGGCACAAAGTGAGTATGGTTGTCTGACCCATGTTGGTTAGGTCTAGCTAGGCATGTGTCCCGTGCTTTTTGTTCGCGAGAAGGGTCGAAATAGAAGATAAAATCGACCTGTCCTCCAGGGACAATCTTTCGATGCCACTGTGGATCGATTGTAGCCATGGAACTGCCGTGAAGAAAAAGTTGATATTCATCGTGGAGTCATGGGAACTAAGGTTTTACCAAGGTGCCACATCAGCCAATTGATGCTTTCTCGGACGAAATATCTCCAGCGCTGCCGTCATCAGTGGTGTATAGACAAGAGTATTCCATTCAGGCTCATCGTACTGACGATAATGGCATCTTTCTGCCGCTTCGACAATTTCTATCGCAGTGCCAAATAGCCCTTTCGTGTTCGCTGTTTCGGATGCGTCGGGTATACAAATACAAGTCATCATCAAGCATACCCAGAGTGTAATCACAATGCACAGACCGCGAGTAGTGAGCTTAAATTCCACCTTGGAGCTAAGGTAAGGTCAGTATGCAGCCATGGACTACGGAAAAAGGAAATATATTGGCCTTCAAGCTCTACGGGATTAATGCCTCATCTTGTTGGAGACAAAGCAAAGGTTCCACAAACTGGCTTAATTTGATAGGCATGTCTCTGTGATCAGGATTCGAAATCTTCAAGTCAAGCCAGTAAATGGCAGGATGATAGTCGCCGGCTCGTGATGATTGGGTCTCAGAGTCATTCTCCTCTTTACAAGCTTTTGCTTACGTTTTAGAGCATATAGTGACTTTACTTAATAGATATAGGTAAGGTTCTCTGCTCTCACAAATGTACACTACTGGCATGTCTGACTTGAGGGACCCACTTTGTGTAAGAAGAGCTTTACCTGGAACGAGGACATATGCAGACTTTTCCAATTGAGACTAACTAATTATCGACATGTGGTGTAGTCCTACACAAATGAGGCCCGCGGCAGGCGGGGCTAGAAATATTTACTGCAACTGTGATAGGGAGAGAGCCGAAATCATCTCAGTCATGATGTATTGAGATTTGCTGTCGCAATGAATCATCGATCGCAAGACAATCCCACGTCATTTGAGCGATGCTTGTGCTAACTGGAGGGTAATGCACCCGAAACCCAGCGAAAAGCCCCAAAAGTTCTAGCACTATTCATAGACCACGTAGAGCATGGAGCCTTCTTGTTTATCTAACGTTTACAGCCTGACATTGCCATCGCCACGAGAAGAATCTTTTATCTACGATCCAGTAACAGTCTCAAACGTGACTATTCTCTACGGAAACATTGACCCTGATGGTAGTACCCTGATCATCATCCCCTACATTAATGGAACATCCCAAAGCGTTGATGACCCAGAGACTGTTGCGAAATCAGAGGCTATTGGAGAACCATTAGCCGCCGAAGAGCCAGTGGCTGCTGATGAGCCAATGGCTGCCAAGAATTCGAAAACCTCTTTCTTGAAAACAAAATAGCACTGAATACCATCTCTTGTGGATTTGGTAAAAGAATCGTTATCTGAACTCAGGTTCAAAATGTCTGAGAAATACCTTATAGTAATAGTATAGCGTACTAGGATGATATCTGAAAGATACTATCATATCACACATAAGTCAGCTCCCAATCTGAAACAATTCATCAGAAGTGTTAGAAACAGGAAAGGTTCAACAATATTTATGCTTAGGTTGCTATCCGCCCGGTAACATTTTCTTCCACTAGCTTGATATACTATCTGACATGTACCATGAGACTACCTCCTGGACGAAGACTTTGGTACACGTCCATGACAGGCAGTTTGGTGCCTTTTCAAGAGATCTAGTCTAGCATAACTTTTGCCTGTGCATTCAGAACAATCGAACCGTTGCCTATGCTCTTTCGGTAGATGTGTATCCATATGCCTCGCTAAATCTCTTTCCTGGAACAAATTGGCGCAGGATCGACAGGGGATAAGAACTCCTGGGGCGTATGTGTACACGCTAAGATCTTCGTCAAATATGATACCATTGCATGCGCACGATGTAACACTTACCGCGTGGTATGCATATCTCTTGTCGAGTTGTAAGCCTGATCTGGAGAATGGAGCCCCATCCAATCATTAGCTGCCTCAGTCGCCGTAATAGTGAAAGGCTGGGAAGTTTGATCTTGTGTTGATGGCTGTTGAGTTTGTGTATTAACTTGATACGTGGTTGAAACTCCAACATATGAGGTCATGTTGCTATGTTGGCCAGGCTCGAACGGAAGAACAGAAGACTGTCCAGTATCATCGAAAGGATCAGGCAAGGTATAATTGCTCTAACCAGCTGAATTACCCTCACTGTCAGATGAAATATCCGAATTCTGTTGACCGTACGTGTTTGTGCCCCAGTTAATCCTAGGAAATGCCGGCATAAAGTTGGGGTCGAAGTTGAATGAAAATTGACCGTCATTTGCAATGTCTTCGCTAGCTGAAGCTGCTTCGACACATAGCCTTAGCGCCTCTAGATCGTTCTGAGTCCATTCAAAATCATTGTGATCGGCGGCAAAACTAGCGAAGTTGGTATATGCCGAGTCATCATGAGTTCCTCTCATTGGCATAAAAGAATCTTCAAAAGGGGGGGATGACGGCATTTGTTTTTGTTTAAGTGACACAAGAGCCAAGAATAAAGGACAAGAATGGGGCTACGAAACGATTTGCTTGCGCATTGGAATAGGTGCTGATGTTTATATGAATCGGAGCAAACCACTCTGTTCAAAGTGCAGATGCTGGAATTGTTAGAAACCCGAAGTAATCAGTAATTTCATCTGATGGGTTGCTGAAGTTGCCTCTTTTTGGCCGTGGCCTAAGCAAAGGTGAGTGGATTTGATGGGTGCCTAGTCAACTAACATTCAAAGTGCTCGAGTGGTACCTTACAAATGGTATCTTGCAGATCTCATCGCTTTTGGAGTTATGCAGCCAATTTGCATCGTTCAAGCACCAATAGGATCGGCTAGAGAGATACCGCGGCTCGTTGAGAGCGCCTAATTCATTATTCTTCCAAGAACGATCAGTTGATGGATAACCATGCATGTAAGCGGCCAACTAATGCGGGTGGCCAGCTAATGCGAGTGGCCAGCTAATGCGAGTGGCCAGCTAATGCGGGCGGCAATCTAACTTAAGTCGGCCCCTCCAGCCCTGGTGTCGTAAATGTGGAACAGTATCATTGGTGAGGCTTGTGACATGTCGATCAACTGGTGGATTACACCCCAGCGCAGATACAGCCTGATTCTATACAAAGTCAACTCGGCATAATCAAGTAACGCATGCATATATTTTCTGCCTTGTCACTCTCCTAGATTACCCCGAATTCAATTTACTGCAGTCAGGATTCTTTAAGGAGACTTATTCCGGGGCTTTGAAAATGAGGCGAAGCCTGCTCTACCAGCCAATGAATTTAATCACAGAACTGTCGGTGTAGCTGATCTGAAGCAAAGGTCCAGCTCGTAATCATATCTTCCAAGGTATTGTGTAGTGGCTTGCCTCGCCTGCATAAGCTTGGGAGAGTCGTGGGTGTAGTCTATTCGTAGAAGACGACATACCACGGCACAGGGATGACGGGTGTGTTGGATTGCGCAAGATTTGTTTAACCGTTACGAGATCTTGGTGCATCTGTATTTCAGCCTCTTACGCTACTCTGGGTTCATTCCAGAAGATGCTGACAACAAAGAGGGATTTCCGGGGAAACGAGCTGAGCCAAAATCAGAGCTTCATAAGCCAACAACAGGTTCAATAGAGATATAGGTCTACAGATGAGATTAATTATATAAAGGGAGTGTGAGGCCCAGGTGTAACATACTCGACAACACAACGAAATCAGTCAATTTGATCAATCATTACTCCACGTCCATTCTATCTTCTCCTATTCATTCTCCATAACAGCAAGATGAGTTACTCCGTCAACCAAACCGCTATGGCTTTCAACGAGGAACAGCAGAGGCAGTACCAGTGTCTTTGCATTGTACTTCAAGCCGTCAATGAAGCTTGCAAACAGATGAGCGACATACGATATTCGTCTGGGAGTAGCTGCAGTGATGCCTCTCTCACCGATTTCCAGAAGCTACTGTGTAAGCTAGCTCAGATTCTCGACAATGATAAGGGAGGCAATTGTGTCACAGCCCTCGTTGCTCTCAAAGGACGCTGTGGACCAGAGTATGTTTTTGCTTCAAACCTGAGGAAGGAGCCTGAGCTGCAGCGAGTCAAGTCGTTTCTCTCTGAACTCCTGACATATGCGGGCAATCCTCCTGAGCTGCATAAAAACCCAAAAGCATTACAAAAGCAACTGTTCGGACAGATTGTTGAGTTCAACTTCCCTCGCTTAGAGGTATATCTGGAAGGACTAAATACCGCTTTGAAGGCCTGCATTCTTTGCTGCCAGGCGTCAAAGGATCCCAGCAGTATGTACATATGAAATATAACTAGGGCTGGAGATGTGATCATCTAACAACAATAGGGCTCGACGATATCGTTCAGTTACAAACTCTCAGAGACCGGGCTCAGTTTCCTCACGATATGACTTCTTCTGATGATGCTAGGAAAAAATGTAAGACACCCCCAGGGTCATTTTGTGTCGAAAGATATGTTCAGTACTAACTTGGGCTCGGAAAAGTTTTACGTGACTGCGAGGATCTTGTCAAAGCTATACACAATAGCAAAGGTGACAAAATCGAAGACATGTTCGCCAAATACATTGACGATACCGATCCAGATATTTCATATCACTGGTATCAATTACGCCATCACCTTGGACGTCTCCATTCTCTTCGCCAGGCCTCTGAAGCCATAGTCAAAGCTTCTAAAGATTGGCCCTCGCTGTTCAAAGACTTCACCGTCAACTATATCAGCTCATCCCGTCCCCGAAAACTTGCTCACTCACGAGCGCTGAACGCTGAGCCAAGAGAGATCATCACGCTTGCATTTCCAGAGTATGACACATCACACTATGAGAGCGACATTGCAGAACTTCGCGATCATGGCTTATATGAGCAAATCCGGAAGCAGGAACAAGAGTTTCCATCAAAGACTCAGGTTCATTGCGAAGTCAATTTGCACGATCATCTTGTGAAGACTGGCAAAACTCGAGCTCGCGACCTCTGGGATGGTGTTATGTTTATAGCTACTAGCAAACCTCCCTGCAGACTTTGCTATTACTATTTTCAAGATGGCGATAACGACTTTCAAGTGCAGCCATCACACATGAATCTTTACCCCAAGTGGCAGCTTCCCGATGTCGTGCATCTCAATGACGAGGAAAGCATCAGAAACCGTGACGAAGTGATTGAGGATATTTTGGAGCACATGCAGGAGGATACGCTGAAAGTTTTGCAGGAGAAGCTCCCCCAATGGAAGAGGAACGATTCTCGGACGGACTCACGAAATTGGCCAGGCATCGTTCGAGATGGTGCGGACAGTAGAACCCCCGTTGGAGGGTATCACGTGCATGGCCAATCTCACATCATGGATGACGAGCCATACGTTGATATGGGAACTCAAGGCGTTGGTGTCGCTGAATAGTCGCTATTACTTCACTAACTGTCAAGAAATTGTTGATTTCCACTTGTTGTATTCACGGCATTATTTTCTTTGTGACGTATTCTTTATATACTCAATCAGTCTAATAGGACTTAATGTCCCTCTCCACATCTTCGCGTTGCAGGATGCATAAGAGAAGCCCTCCATTACAATGTAAAGGGCCTTGAATCAACCATGGGTAAGAAAATAGCTAATTTATTCCAAATTGAGTGTGTAACAGAAAAAGCCTAGCGGTCTGCAGTATGTCAACCTTCGTTCATTACCCAATGAACGTGTGATGGAATTTTATCATTTTACTAGTATTTCTCTAGCGACTTGACCGCTTTCTGGACTCAGGCAAGGGAGGCTTCATTTGTCCACTCATACACCATATCTTATGGAACAAGACGAGCCGCAAACAATATAACTAACTGGGACTAATAGCTCAGCTTGGCCCTGTTGTGTATCAAATGGTAACCATGTAGGAGTTTCTTTCAACGTGCCTCAGATGCCCGTAGCCAATTAATTCACAGTCCGCACTAGTGTGGAATATCCTTGGGATATTAGCTAGTGATATCTACTGACTTACCCCAAGTGGGCTGAAAATCCTATGGCATATCTGGTATTACCTGACGGATCGCTTTCGAAGATAGCTATGGCTTTAGCGCAGCTACTAATTCATTTTCCTTCGTCTTCTACGGCGATGTTAAACTTGACCTCGAAAACTAGCTAAAGGGTGATATAGAGATTGCCCCTATAGCACTCAGCACCAGATCCTTGACATTAGGCGATAACATTAGGGTTTCTATTAAGGTAGATCCTAGCCATAATCTATTAAAAATAATACACTAAAGGCCAATGATAATTGATAGCATACACTCAAAGGTGCTATAACGAAGCAGCTAGTGCCGCCCAGTGGCCCAGTTATAAAGCTCTAGATAATAATCTTACCTTCCCTATACCTCGACATGATTATAAATTGTTTTGAGGCGGAATATAAGTAACTATTTGCTAATATCACCTCGAGGGGTATTATATTTCATATAGATTTTTAGCGAGCTAGTAATAAACATAAATCGCATATTAGCTAGTTCTCATAAGCTAACCGCCACATTTTAATACTGCATCTATCAACCTATTTCACTACCCTCGGTCAGTGAGGTCAGCCTTAACTCCGTTCTCTTGAAATCATCGGTCAATGTGCATCTCACTGGATACAAGCTCATCCGACATCATTCTACAAGTCGGGGGTAGCTTCGATTTCGAAGGCACAACCCGCACTTTTGGCAACTTCACGGCTGGTGCGCATATCTAAAAGGGTAACTGATCTACTGTCGACCATCGTCACCAATATTGAACAAGACGCCGGGAATTTTTTCAGCGAGACATAGAGTGTAGGTGACGTGTGGGCCGCCAAGGTCCGGCAGGACTTCATTAAGGCGATTGATCTGGTTGCCAGGGTCTTGCAGAATCCTTCCAAACAAGATGCCAGACAAGTTGCCGCTACCATGAGCGACGCAGTCTTCCCCACTGAGATAATAGTTGAGAGTCTCCGATACATAATTTCGGTCTTCCTCCTTAGAGGCTTTTACCGACGACTTTAATGTCTCGACCTAGTAGACATTTGACCTCGTGGCATTACGCGTCAAATCCTCCTTCCCAACTAACCTCCGCACCGTGCGACTTATTTGAGTTATGTTGTAGGAGAAGAAAGACATTGAACATCCTTGTTGGCGGAAAGTAAGCCTGAAATCCTCCTGTCACTACGATGCAAGGGCTAGCTGTTGTGAAGGTCGACGATACATAGCAGTGAACAATTGTTATGCGACAGTTCCATGGCTTGAAAAAGACACAGCTTATCATTTTGGTGTCTATTAAATTGTATGTTCTGGGGACTCTTGTGCGCTTTGAGGTGTGGCGACGGTTCGCTGGTTGGAAATCGGGCTCTCAGGTGTCATTTGTGGAGAAGCTTGTCATCAACTCGGGATGTTCAACATTAGCTGATACGGGTGCTCTCAGTCGTGGATTAACTATTTCGGGATCTTCGGGTTGGATGCAGAGGCATTTGGCTCCATTGACTAAAGCAAGACACGACCAACAGACCAATGCCATCAAGAAATTCTTCCCGACGCCCGATATAGAAACGGGTTGGCAGGGATACGCTCGTCTAGCGGCACCAAATCCGGGGCTTAACTATCGTCGGTCCGCCTGTCAAATAGAGATCAGGGTTCTAGCCCCACGAATACGGATGAGCCATGGCGACATTGACCCACCATTGTCGGGGTGACCAGAAACCTTTCTACAGCCACAAGATAGAGTTTAAGAATCCGATTAGTAAGATGTGGTTTCTTCTTAATAGCATTATCCATGTTGATGATATATTTGTGTTCATATCGTTAGAGGTTGCTTGACAAGACTTCTCATCGAGTAGATTTAGACACGACACGGGGCACTTGGCGTGGGTTCCGCTTTCGCTCTTTTTTAGGAATACGAGTCCAGATCACGCGCCAGGCCGAACACGAACAACATTTGCGCAACTAAAATTGGCAAGTGAACTCTTTTACCTAGTCATTCCACTGCCCGCTAACTGTCCCTTCTCATATGTTGTCCTTTGAACCCAATTCCTGCTTCAGACGCTGTTCAATTCTGGCACAACTGATCATCTCGGGACAATGCATGCACAGTCTCACCTCTTTGCCGGTTTGGCCTGGCTCTCCGGCGCATGGGCCAAAGTCAAATATCTTGTTCGTACAAAGTCAGGTCAAGTGTTTCGCGTCGCAATTTACTGATTACTGAATAACAGGGTGTTGCTATTCCCGGCATTGACTTTGGCTGTGACATCGATGTAAGATGTTTGCTCATCTTATCGACGAGGTGTGTGACTGACACCGCAATAGGGTAGTTGTCCTTTAAATACCGCTCAATACCCTTCTGTTTCCCATGGCCACGGCGATGGCGCTGGTCAAATGAAACATTTCGTCGAAGACAGTGGTCTAAACACATTTCGTCTTCGTAAGTTACTTTGTGATGTGGCAACGACTTCGTTACTAATACATAATAGCAACAACGTGGCAGTTCCTCCTCAACGAACAAGTCGGTGGAAAACTAGATGACTTCAACTTTGGTCTATACGACGAACTCATGCAGTCATGTCTTGAAACTGGCGCCTACTGTATGATTGACCTTCACAACTTTGCACGATACGACGGTGGGATTATTGGACAAGGAGGACCTTCTGATGAAGCCTTTGCCGATGTTTGGAGTCAACTTGCGCACAAGTACGCAGACGAAAACAAAGTCATGTTTGGCCTCATGAACGAGCCCCATGATTTGGATGTCGGACTCTGGGCGAAGAGTTGTCAAGCGGCTGTGACGAGTATTCGAAAAGCTGGTGCCACATCTCAGTTGATTTTGCTCCCTGGAACTAACTTTACTAACGCCGAGACTTTTGTTACGACGGGAAGCGCGGACGCTCTGGCTGATATCACGAACCCGGATGGAAGCAGTGACGGATTGATCTTGGATCTGCACAAATATCTGGACATCAACAACTCAGGGTCCTTTGAAGAGTGCACAACAGACAACATTGAAGCTTTTCAGGCTATGGCGGATTGGCTGAGGAAGAATAAGCGAGTGGCTATCATTTCGGAGTCGGGAGCGTCCATGAGTGATTCGGTAAGCACCTTTTTCTTGCCGCCGGCTTCTTGAGCTAACGTGTCGTAGTGTATGGAAAAGTTTTGCGCCCAGAACGAGTTCATCGCCAAGAACTCCGATGTCTTCATCGGCTTCGTCGGTTGGGGAGCAGGCAGCTTCAAATACGACTACATCATGACTCTGACGCCATTTCAAAATGGAGACAAGTTTGAAGACAACAAGCTGATGAAGCAGTGTATTATTGACCCATTCATCAAGAATGCGCCAGCTTCTACCGTGACTACTTCCAAGACCAAAACCAAGAGTTCCCAGAGTCAGACCCTTACTACACACACCAAGCCGACCGAGAGCACGACGTCCGATGGTGACTTTTCAACAATTGAGTCATGGAGTTCTTACACGACTGACGAGGCCACGCCAACAAGTCAGTCCATACTCAAGGAGGGTTCTAATTCGGCAGAGTCGCGCGACACGAAACCTGATGACAACTCGGGTGCTTCTCGAGGCATGAGCTTATTTCTAGGGGGGTCAGCCTTCCTGGTTGGATTTGTTGTTCTTCAAGCATTTTAAAGAGTCGATGGCTAGATTTGATGATATCTTGGCGTACTTTAGTTAATTGGTGTAGATAGAGCATTTAACTCAACGGACATGTTGGTAAGCAAGTGAATAATAATAACATTGATCCGGCATGTTGATTCGCGGACTCTTTATACCTTGCTGAGTCACTATCGATATGACGCAATTTATTTGAGTCAGCTGCACTCTTGGTAACTGGTAATATCCCCACGAAGGAGTCGATAACAGAACCGTAAAAGCTGGCTGCCTTACCGAAACTAACATGCAGTTTAAGAAACTCAATTAGACATATTCTCAAGTCCGCCTACACTACGAAGTGTTTCCTCCATGGAAAGACATCAGCGTGGACCTAATGGGTGCAAAGAGACATGGTTTAACTGTGTAAGGCTAGATAAGAGCTTTCAATGCAAGGTAGATAATTTCAAGCATACATGTATCTTAGAAGTATTTCTAAGATACAGGCGTTTATGAAAGCCAAGGTCATTATAGATATCAAGGTCTGACGTAACGAATTGGCAAGGTTTCAGATTCGCCATCTGAGACATGTTCATAGCCAGCTTCTGCGAGTACAGAGCTTTCACTATGTAATGTTGCTGCTTTCCCAGAAGGTATGCTTTAAGTATAATAAAGAACGCAGTATTTCCACATTTCAAGCATAATACTCTATGCTCCCGCTGTAACAGAGCTTTCACTCGATTAAGCTTTCAGAAACATCCATCTTCATTCTTATCTGCCCTATCCTCCCCTCAGCTCTTGAGCTTCGACCAATTGAGATATAGACAGTCATGTACTTATCCATTACAAGTTGCGAACCGCCCGTTTGAATACCAATAAGCTTGGGCGGCGGAGAAGAGGTGGAACGAATGTCGACCACGTCGGCGGCTTCTAGGTTGGTTCGAGAGGCAGAGTCCGGAGCAGTTTTGTACTACAGAGACTCTGCGTCTTATCTATCTCTCAACATTAGTATTGGTCGAAAGATTAGCGAAACCGCATTTAAGACAAGTTGGAATGATTGCAACGCCACACCAATGATGCAGTGTGCTGTCGTAGGCGTCCAGTGACGGCTTGGCAGCCATGGTTCGTAGATCAACAACAACAAAAAATGAACCAAATCAGGTTGAAGGATACAGATACAATAGCCAGCCTCTTACGCAAGATTACCATATCGCTAAATCACATGACCGCGCGATATCTCCAGGGATAAGTGCTCAAGGCGGGTAAATACCCACAGGATCGGTGCTCAACGCTGCTATTGTAATATTGGGCTGCGGTATGAAAGAATGGGCTTGGCGTCCAAGAGTTACACGAATGCGATGAAATTGACAGAGATGTCAAAACTCAGCGTTTCTGCTACACTTCTATAGCTCTCTTAAGTTGCTAATTAGTGGTTGATTGCAAGCGCACCATGCAAAGTGCTTTACATGTGCGTTGCCTCTAACAACACAGACCGGCACAGCCAGGAATAAGATTCAATACCTGAGTTCCAGCCACCTGAGCAGATCATAGGGATAGTGAATGATGTTCAAACTATATTAAACAATCAAATTCAATATATTATTTGTCTTATATACTATTACATAGAAGCAATCAATGACAAAGGCCCTGTGTGTTGTGTTTTCACTTCATGGTATTCTAGCCCTTGCCCACAACCGACCTCAAACTCGATCATCGAGAAGACTTTTAAGCAGCTCCACCGAGCTGCTTCACGACAAAAGTCGTTCCAAGATTTTGCGTGGCTGCATCATTGGGATATTGCAGATGAGGCCCGTTGATACCTGAACCATGCGTGGTGTCGCAGACACCGTCACCCTGATTCTGTTAGCAAATCGTTTTCCAAGGCTGATGGTAGGGTAGTCAGCAATTAAGACATGAACTCACATAAATACAAACATCGAGAGTTTTCGAAATCCAGTTTTGAGGAATACCAGCGCTTCCAAAAGCCGAGAGCCCGTTCACATTCTTAGTAGTAGTGCCGCCATTGTTGTCCACATTGCATGCCAATCCGCTCTTGTGCAGTGGATCACCAATGAGGAATACGCCCTTGACGGCGTTGAAAGCGCTTCCAGTCAGCTTAGGAAGAGCATTGACGGTCGCTGCAGCTCCCTGAGAATAACCCTCGAGGATGAAACACTCGCTGGGATTAGACGCCAGGACACTCTGGACCTTCCTGACAATGTCGCTAGTTCCCTGAGCAGAGTTCTGGTCAAAACCTGCAGCGTATACAGTGTTGTAAACTTTGCCACCTGACACTTGCGACGTGATTCGAGAGTTCATTGTCCTGAACCCAGCTGAAGGGCCCTGCATCTCCCCAGTTCCTCTGGTATTGATGATGGTATATGAGCTGCAGCTCGCAGCGGTTGCCCGCTCCGCGTTCTGTTTTGGGGCGGCTGTCGCGAAGCTGGCGGCAGCTAGAAGCGAGATCAATTGCAACTGCATGGTGACTGATAGGTGAGTCTGTTGAATTCTCGTGCAAATTAAGTAGTAATGAGATAGATGTTTGTCGACTTTTAAAGTCATGTGAGAAACAGCATTCACGATGATGATATTTATGTAAGAGGGAGGCTTTCGAGTATTCGAAGTGACTCGAGTCATTTCCTCGCAAGAATGCACTTCATCCGGCATTAGCTTCGACCCTCTTGTTGCTCTGCCGTGCTCTACCGCGCTTGGACCTTTACTTCTACCTGATTGAGGTAGCTTGTAGAGTTTCCACAATGTTCATTCGCTGGATATACGGATGTCGATCCGCTAGCAATGGAGGTGTCCGTGAGAAATGAGCTATGTGCCGATCACTCTCGGTATGTCGGCTCGGCAGTGCTAGCTATGTAGTGGGCTTCCGCGAGTCATTACTGAGAAAACAGGATGTCTTGCCACTCTCGGACATCGCTATCACGGTTTTGGCACACTTTGAAACAACACTATCGTTTTGCCATCTACAGTCTGACACTGTACCTGACTCATGTGATGTCGCGAGGCATACTAGCACCAAATCTACCCAATGGTCGCTGTCTCTTTTCTATAGCATCAGCTGACAGTGTCTGTGCGATAGCGCAAAATGGCACGTTTTACTCCACAGAAACCCGGTAATTTTAGCTAGTGTCATAGCGTGAAGACAGGTAATTCAGGAACATATCCACTTGTGCTCTATCTATTAATTATTTGCCATTCTAACCATTGGCAGTCTAACATCTTCACCACGCCGCTTCCTCCATTGCGTCTGGAGATATAGAACCAGGTGTAACAATGAAGAAGAAAGCAGTCGACACATTCACTTTCTTCTTCGAGTAACATCACACTGGAGACGGAGACCCATATTGGTCCTCAGTGATTTACAACAAAGTCCCCATGATAGTTTGTATTTTAAAGACTTAGAATTCAAGGTTTTCCTGCTTGTCATCACCCATTCTATCCCCGGCCCATGATATCCAAGACAGCGGATCTCTCATGGTTCTTTTGTTAAACTCCACTTGATGTTTGAGTGCCCTGAGCGTTTCGATAGCTCTCGACACGGCTCGACACAGCTCTCGCATAGTAGGATCAAAATTGGAAAGCACTTGGACTCGGTCAACCGGAGAAGGAATAAATTCAAAATATCTCAAACATTACACTTCGGGCTTCGTAACCTTCTGAGTTGTCAAATACTTGAGAACCTGTTTCATACTACCATTACTGCATCTGTCATGCGACAATAGACTTGAACTGTTGAATTGTTGGTTGGTATGAAGTTGATTTCCAATCAACTGACTAGGCGTGCTACTTCAATACCAACTGTTCCAATGTCGCTAGTACCCCTAATTTGTAAAATGAAGCATCCATGAAGCAGAGTCTACCGAGAATCGTCACCCTCTAAAGAACCAACTCTGCGGCTTGCCGATACTGTCATGACTTCGATACATACGAATCCATTTGGTTATAACACGGTTATGCCTACCCGGCAGGGTCATCAGGACCCCGGGAGGGAACCAAATCTCTTATCGATCGATAAGATCAAGGTCTCGGGCTTCAAAAAGGTGCAGAAGCTATCGGCCAGTATGGCTATCCACCCACAAATCCCTGGGGTTACGGTCACTATCAACATCAACGACTCTGCCGCCGAAGACTTTGATCTACCCGTCGGGCAAAACTTCGAGCCTCATGCTTTTTCTATCCCAGTAACTGACCGCTATATCCTGTGTCAAAGCGGCATGGAATACTCCATTAAGCTCTGCATTTCGGGGGCGTTCGATTATCGCCCAGACCGTGATATACTCCAATGTGACCTCCTCATTAATGGCGATATGATCACGGCCATAGGTATCGGAAACCTGTCTCCGGACACATGGATCGCGATCGTGAGCTATCCTACGCACCGTTGGAAGCAAAAATAGTAGGGTCAGGGACGGATCCTTTTTATTTTCCAGTTTTTCCTCGGCTAGGTTCAAGTTGCTTTGGATGGGAAGAAACCAACGTCTTGGCTGAGTATGGTCGAAGAAGCAGACCTTGAGACAACGAGTTTTAGTATTAGTAATGAAAGATATGGAAAGCATTGAAGTCCGCCTCAATGGGGCCAATATTGGCAAGGTTGTCCCTACAGACGAGTACATCGAAGAGGACCATTCGCTTGACGTTGAGCACAAGGCGTTGGTCTTTTCTGATCAGGTATTGATTCATTGGACTCGGTACGTCTATCATCATCTTCATGTCCGTGAGGTCTTGACTAATAGTGGCCTAGCTTCGACCCCATCAAGGTTGACAGTCAAAAATACAGGTCCCGGAAAACTTGCCACAATGTCAAGGGCGGGGAATATCTTGATGTCATTGTCTTTTACCACTAGTTTCGAGGTATGCAGCACGAGAGGTGGCAAAATCTCCATGTACTGACATGAATGACAGTATCACTGGTTGAGCAAGGTGTTCTTCCACACCCGAGTGCAGCTACAAGGCGTCCGAGCCCCCAAACGAAAAGGTGAGAATTGATCTGACCTGGCTATTCTGGATAAGATGACATCTGGGGGTGTTTGTCAATGCGAGTGAATCTGCCTGAAATATGGCTTGTATCAACGACCGCTCTTGAATGAGATATAGCATGCAGTCAGACCAACAGCATGTGTTGATAGCTACATCTTCTTTTATTTGTCATTGGCTACGTGACATCCTGCGGGAAAGTTATTTTACTACTCGAAGTATTAACAGCATGCGATAAACTGTCAAGTCCCGCTTACTTCCACGGAACTCTCTACAAAGACTAGACTTCTTATGAATGACCTTCAAGAGAAACCTATAAGCAAAGACCCCTAGCAACCACTTCAGATGGCTGTAGGTGACGGAACCAGCTGGGGTGCCCCCCTTTGACAAACATTTATGTGGAAACGATGTGGCACACAGCAATACACGAGATATCTTATTGCAGGCTCTTACCTTGCTTTCTCAACCTGATCTTTTCTTATCGTTCATTGTTGAGTTATCAATGCATCCCACCTCAGGCGCGCACCACCAGCTCAAAAACACCAACCTCAAACCAAGGATGCGATAATAAATAAGTAGTTTCGCAGCTCGATCAAAATGCAATTGATGATTAAAATATCGTTTTTATTATGACACCAGTAATTAATTTTCGTTGTTGCTTTGTACTGAGAATTGGTTTGCCTATGCTGACAATGCTTGCCAGCTGCAAGATTTGTCGGACATTCATAACAAACGGCCAGCTACCATTGTGGACAATCAAAACAAACTGCAGAGAAATTTTCACCTCACTACCGTACGCATCACTCTCAACCTCAGTCATCGCCGTCGCTTTGCCTGTCTTATTCCTTCCAGCCCCACACACTCCAGATTCCGCCGACGCGCTCCCTGTTTTCGTTGACACTCGGGGCCGCCCACGCCCTCGACTTGAACGTCTCATACCATGTCCCTTGGCTTTGCTGTGCGCTGCAGTCCCAATTCCCGCCCTCCCTCCTCACCGAGATTTGGGATCCTCATATCATCTCCCTCCCACATTCCGCCCTTTCGCTCTCCCTTGTCCACGCGGACAATATCTCACCTGTACCCCATCCAGGTAGTGCTCGAAGAGCTAGAGTATGATGAAGCTGTCGGGTTTAAGGGAATGCCTGCGGGTACGTCGCCTTGTTTTCATTGTCTATGCGAAATACATCGCCACCCTGAGCTCGTATGCATTGGAAGCACACAACCGGACATTTCAACTCACTGCAGTGAGATGTATTTGAAGTGTGGCGTCGTAGGTATTCGAATTGCACCCAGAGACTGCCAGTAACTATCCTTTCCCAGATTCCCCGAGTGGTCAAGGGCGCTGCTCAAGCCTACTGGAATACCTGGAAGGAATACCTCCCTGTTATTCGCAACAACGAAGCTTGGAAGCCAGTGCACACTGGGCGCGTGGTGCGAGCGGCCAACAAGACTGGCACACCTTGGCGGGTTCTCGCCAAACGTCTGGCAAACCCTATTGTACCTACTGGCAAGAAAGGTCTTGGTGCTTCGGCGGCCATCCAAGCCCAAGAGCTCGCCTCCAACCGTGAGATGACGACCCTCCTCTACCTTGTGATGGTATGTTTCGACTGAAGTCTTCCAAGCCCTCGTCGATACTAACCTCCTCTTGTCTACAGGCCGGCCACGTCGATCACCACGGAGTCCCCAAGCGCATTAACTCAAGCATGCCAATCTACGCCCGTGACAACGCCATAGTCGAGGAACTCCGTGACCGGATTGCTGCATTCAACAATGCTGGAACTACACCTTTGAAGAAGGAGCAGGAGCGCGCATTCTATCGCCAAGACCTCCCCAACAAAGTCGTCAAGGCTATCAAGAGAGCTCGGAAGGCTGGCAACCCTCCCCCAAACCCACCAGTACAGTTCTTTGGTGCGCCGCCTGTTCGTCGATTTGCTGGTGATGATCGAGAGACTGCTGCTCTTGGAGGGGGTAATGAGGAAGATTGAGTCGACCCATTCGCCTTGGACGCCTCTTGCTGAACGTCTGGCGAATCATCTTGTCATCATTGACAAGAAAGACCTTGATGCTTCAATGAAATAAGAGTACAAAGTCATGTCATCATAAGTGTAGGCAGAAAAGTAGTCTAAACTATCACAAGTTCAGGCATAATAATAGTCTAAGATACCATAAGTTTAGGCATAGTGATAGCCTAAGATAACATAAGTTCAGGCATAATAATAGTCCAGTCTGGATCTCCAGGACTCGCAGAAGATTTCATTGCTGCTGAGTGTTTTGCTTTTGACGTCGATATCAGCATAAATGACTGCAGAGTCAAGTGTATCATACTAGTAACAGCAATCTTTGCAGGGAGTTGCATACATGACGTCGTGGTCTATATTTACCGCGACCAAAATTGAGACAAGCTCACGATTATCATTTCCAGTCGTCTCGCCAAAAATAGCGTTGCTTTGACCGAGGGACGACTTTATAGAGCTGGTCACATACCCTACTGGGGTATTGCGTAAGTATTGCAGAACCTCAACTGTTTTTGGGGAAACCATGGATATCTATGTGGTCCACTTAGTTCACTCCGGCCTGCTGAGAACTTAGACCCGGTGATGACAGCCGCTGGCAGATTCTTGGTGGCACGACCAATTCGACTATTGGACGAGAAGATGATCCTCTCACAGGAGAATGCGCCAGGCGCTCTGGTCAGAGTGCATTATGTAGTCGGCCATCGCAGAGGCTCATCTGAGTCCTGTCATCGGTTTGACTCAACCACGAGAATGGGCTTTGCGCAACCGATGAAGTTAAGTTTTTTTGCGAAGCCTACAGTCACGGATACTTTGCTATCCATTAGTTCACACGGAAAAGCTTCCTGCAGTTGACATGTCACGGGAATCATACTCGAGGACGATGGGTTCAGGGAAGTTGACAGAGACAACGCAGGGCAACGGGATAAATGCGGTTACAAGACATCAGCTAACCCATCAGAGAATTATTCGATGAATACTTGGTCTGAGTCACTTACTAGATAGTCTGGTAGGCGCTGGTGGGAGGGTAGTGCCATCGGTAGGCTCTGCAGAATGGCCGCTGAGCTCCTTACAAGCTACTTGCTTCAGACCTTGAAAGCCGTCATGGGCAACATCGACTATTGATGAGAACAGCAATACATACTAGAAGCTAGACGATTTAAATTGGAAACGGATATTTCGCAAGTCGTAATTTAAATTGCAGAATAACAGAAAAGCGGCTTCGAGGAGCTGTAGTCTTGTTGGTGGTCCAATATAGTAAGGAAAACATAGATAGGTTCATTCATATTTTCATTCTCTCTAAAGTACATTTAAATATGAGTTTTGCATTCTATATGCAAGTTTAACGTGCTTAGTACGTTCAGGTCGTATATACTTAGTGGGCGGTTGTACCAGACTGAGAATTCAGTCTCTGGCTTATCTATCCATCAGTAGCTTCAACCAGTAAGTAAGCAAGACAAACGATCTATTTTGTAATGATGGCTGATCTTAGATAAGCTATACTATCATGTTTTCTTTCTAAACTCCTTGCACAGTGCTCGGCCTTTATACCTATCTCTTACTTAGTACGCTTACTGCGCTTATAAGTTCCGTTCAATGGTTGTGTATCCAAACGGCTAAGTAAACAAGCAAAAAGCAAAATGACGATAACATTAAAATATCTACCGAGCTTACTGAGCATATCTAAAAGGAACCTGACCGCTATAAAGCCTCCTTGGTATATATCTCCAGTTTGCTTAGTAAAATACTTGCGCACTGCAGAACTAAGGACCATGGGCACTAACGACCCAATTCTCTTCTCCGCTGCACCTAGCACATTGCTATAAGAAAGCCTGAGTTCTTGGAAGAAAACAAACCAATAGCCTCAAAAAGCACTCAAAAGATGATCAAGAAGCTATATCCAATAAGTCCTTAGTACCTCCACTAACTGCAGACAAGGCAATCCCTTTAATCTCAGACCACCCCAACAAATTCCCACTTAAAAAGAGGACTGCAATACTCAAGCTTCTGTGGTATTTAGGGTCTTTCTCATCCTAACGTCCTTTTGAAATGTTCACCTTATCTGTATGTCTGGTTTACTTGGTGACCTTGATGGTACGCTAGCTAACGATCACAAGAGCGTAAGGAGTCTGCCCTAGGCAGATGAGGTCAAGACTTATAACACTCAGAAGTTTATTTATGGCCATGGATAGCTCGTAACATTATCAGACAGCTTTTGGACATGTCCACTGTTAGCCTTAGTGACATTATCTTGTTCTTTAGCTGCTGCGCTGTGATACGCCCAGGCCACAAAGAGATGACTCTCAGATGTCTTGGGGTCAGTAGTATCATTATTGAAACACATGAGTAGTCTTTGTTCCTCTTTTGAAGGTCTTTGGGCCTAACTGAACAAGCTCCTTAGTCGGAGGAGATGCATTGCAGACCAACAAGACGTGGTGGAGGGACAGCCGTGAACGCTGAAATGATTCTGTCCAAGAACTCTAAAGACGTCCTACACCAATTGAAGTAGCACTCACGTAATGATGTCTAATTCATATTGTTAACCTTGCGATGCCTTGCTGATACTCTATAATTATCCACCAGCACGTGCATCACTCAACAAGCCTATCGGACGAAAGACAAGGACAACAACACCTAAAATCAAAGGGTATAATGCGATTCTTAGCCCTCCTTGAACTCCAAAACATGTACTTCACCGCCAGCCATCCATCCTCGGACCAGAATGCATTCATGAAATTAATAAGTACTGCCCCACCATCAGTCTCAAGGATCCTCCTCGCCTCCATCCCCTAGTGCAAGCACCTCTTCCACACGCTCGTGCCAGTCGGAAAGCTGTTCTGCAGACATGCGCTTGAGGAGATTGCTGCTCAATTTGTCGAGTTTGCGCCGAAGTAAAATGGCCTTCTGGTGGCGCTCTTCCTCGTCGATGTCGTTCTTACAGTCCTTTGCTAGAGGGTAAAAGAAGTCAATCACCTCCTGCGCCTTTTTTCGTATTGCCTCTTCCTTGTTGAATTGCGCCTGTACTTCCTTCATGGTTACTTCGGCTTTTTCCTTGACCTTGGCAGCGTCTTCCCTGTTGGTCCTGGCTTTCTCCACAACCATGTTCAGTTCAGGTGGTAAACAACTGCCTTGGCTGTCAACAATCTGCAGGAGAGAGGTAAGGGTCTCGTCGCATTTCTTCAATTCCTCAATGGCCTTGTCGCGCTTTGCTCTTGAGTCGCCCAAGGTTGCTGAGATGGTGTTGTTGTCGAGGGCTGCAGTTGTTGCCGTTTCTTTGGAGATCTGATCCTCGTATCGCTTTAAACGCTCTCGAGCCGACGCCAGGCGTTCCTTCGATGCTGACAAGTCTTTCTGTGCCAGCGTCAGAGCTCATGGGCAGGAGCCACGACAAACACATTACTTACATCCTCTTGCGCAATGCCGTCATACGTTCGATTGTCGCCGTCGTCATTGTCCGGGTGCTGGACCTCGGCATCGTCATCGCCTTCATCATGGCGTTGCCTCTTGGATGATGGTTGATCGGTAGAGTCAGTCGGGTTTGTCGCTCGCTTATGGGTTGAAGTTGAGGCTGAGGCTGGAGAGGTGGAGGAGGTTTGGTCGAGTCGCTTGCTGGAGTCGGTTTGCACGTCATTGGGTCGGGTTCTCTTCGAGCGAGCGGATGAGGCAGTCTTCGCAGCGTTCCCTCCGTTCAAGTTACTCAACTCCTTGACGGCCTTCTCGCACCCTTTCCAGGTGATGGGATCGCTATTGGATGGGTCCGACGTCCCGAGCAAATGGTTGACAAGATGTGGCAGGGAGATACTAGCATCAACTGCTAAACCTACAGCCTTGGCAAGCTGTTCGAGCAGGCTCTGAGACCAGGCTGCGGGCGTGTGGTCGCCTAAGAACTCCCAAGGCCATTGACCGCATCTTTTGTGAATTTGAACAAAGGATCGTTTGATCCTCGGCTTTTCGTTGTCGTAAGGGCTTGGGATGTTAGGGTCGGGCCCCAGGGGTCGGGAAGCTGGCATCAGCTGAAGCTGTTGAATCGACGAGTACACGGGTATCGAGAAGCGAAGTCACTCGGTGGGGACGTGGAGCGCAGTGGGGCGTGAAAACATGGGGTACTAAGAAACGGCGACAGGATAAAACAATGGAGGAAATAAGACAAGGAGAGTAGAAAGCAGATGTAGCATCAAATGATGCTTCACATTATCGAGGATGGGCGATGGCGATGGAGTTTGGATGTTGTTTTGTCTGGAGAGTGAGAGACAGAAGCAAACGTGAACATCCTCTGTCACGTGACAGCATGTCTAACAGATCCCGCCAGCGACTCGGCGTAGACCAGTGCCGATGTCCGACGGTTGATACGAAGATTAACCGAGATCTCACGCTAAGTCAACTCAAGCTTTAGTGTAGCATTGCGTCTCATGGCTCAGCACGCGCCTTGGGGCCCAAGAAAAATCTGGATGACGTATGGCTCCTCCATGCATCTACATTTTACCGCCGTCACGAATGATAACTGGAAAAACGATCTTGATTCTGAGATAGGGAGTCTGAATTTCTATTGAACCCCCAAGAGATGCAACTCTCAAGTCATTCTATTTGGTGCTAAGAATCCATGTCTCGGCCGAGTATCGGCGCTACTAAAAGTACCGAGACATTTTGCAGCACTACCACCAACAAGACCACGAGTCGCGTTACAATTTTTGCCTTGGTATACATGATGACCTTCTCAATTCCGTCGGCTTCAAGTAATTTTTTTCAGCCGCACAAGCTTTGATGCGATTTGAAAGCGTTATCTTCGAATTCCAAGACTCGGACTCAATCTCAGAAGAGAGTAGACGGTGGGAGGGTTAAGCGCTATCTGCGCACCATCGCCATCCACTACATTGGTCGAGGTACGACTGGACCACATTGTGCCAAGGCCCACCATTTTACCCAGACGTCGAGGAGCTAGTCCAATACAACGACTGAAAGGCTGAGTGTATTGATAATGCTCTGAAGGTAAGTGCTGGATCGTGGCCCTGGGTTTACGCGATTATGATTCTGGTTGGCTCTCGATTCGCCATATCGAGGATGGTGAAAGATCTAGCCTAAACTCATACAAAAACTTATTAAGATATCATCCTAATCTTAGGATATTTTATTTCTCTCTCTTCTAACTTCCCTAAGATCCCAGCTTGGTTGGTGGGGATGGAAGCTGCAGGAGGAGCCGTTGGCGGGGCGGGCAGGGGTTGGTACAGGAACGTGGTAGCTAAGGGTCTGTAGGATTGAGAGAATTGTGACTCAAATCAGTGACCTCGGTGCTTTGAGTCTGGGGGGCGATATGTGTTTGCTATGTTGTTGTATGTTTGGTATTCTAGCCCTGGGTGACTGAGTTCCGCTAAGGAGCGCCAATTGGGTTGTGGGCGTGAGGATGTGAATGCCCAAACCGGGAGTTTGTACAATACTTTGTCTCTATCATACGCGCATGGGTATCTGAGTTTGACAAGCATGGAAATATTGATTGATCATGGCTGCGCGGAGTTAGGCTGGCACCGGACTGTTTGAGGTTGTGACGCAGGCCGCTTTTACTTCAGAGCGCAGAGTACATCCAACGTATGACTGTTTAATGTAGCTTACTGGAGACTTGAACTAAGAAAATTATTTAAAATATGTTCTAGAGTGATATTCTGAACTTTGAGTCTTTCGTCGATGTATTCTTGTAAAGGGTTGGTGATTACTTACCACAGACGAGCTGTTGTGTCGTTCTGGTCTGCTTGACCCTTAGCCCAGCTGAGGAAGAAGGGGACAGGGAACAACCAGTGCAACGTGACACAGGTCTAAGACAGTTTGACATAGCTTCTTCAGATTCAACGACCACATTTTCATGCCATACTTAATATTCAGCAAGATCAGTATAGTTTCCTTACTCTACAGATATTCGTACCATCAAACCGGTCTGGCCTGAGGCATCTCCAGCCCAGCCTTTCAGCTGGTTGGCGTTGTCACTTTTTGATTGGTGGACATTAAGCGAAGCGCGCCATAGTACATTGCCAGTACATCTGTGACAGCTGGTCGTCACCCTATAAGTCCCTTAAAGCTTAAATTTCCTCTCGGAGCGTCGCCCCAATCTTGTACCTTACATGTATATGCTGGCCGCCCAGTGGGTCTTATTCTGGTGGGCCACCCCGTCTACCACCCATGCAACCACGAGCTTGATATATCACAGCAGTGCAATGCTCCAACCCACTTCAATCTCATCGATCCTGAGCTTTAATGGTGATTAATCTCACGTTGACTCAACTTAGCCAACTTATCTTGGCTACCCCCTCCAACACCGCGCATGACTGATAAGACAGCCCAAAGCACATCAGCAGTTGCAAAAGCTGATGATGAAAAGCAAACTTGGTTACAGACATCGAGAAAAGTGAGATACGGTCACCGAAGCTGGTTTCCACATACTGTCAGAGTCTTTTTGGAAAAGACATCCGACACCGAAAAATGGTCTACTGCATTGCATTACTATTTGCAGTATGTGCCAGGTAAGGAAATCTTCTTTAGGACGTAAACTCTTTCCATTTGTATGGTATAGGGTATCTTGGGAGAAAAGCAAGTGACGTCTTCCCTTTGTAATACTTGGTGAATGGCTACCTGGTGTTGCGATTTTATTGACTTGAACACTGCGATCTCAATTCTGTGAGATGCGTAGGAATTGGCCTGCATTTGGTTGAAGCCAATTGTTATGTGTTCAGCAAGAGGTGGAAACAACCTGACACTCGTGCACCATACCAAAGCTTGTCAGGTGATGTCATTTGATCTTATTGCCTTATCTCTTATCTTGAGCACGTGAGCAAAAACAGATCTGACACGGGTATCCACCGAGATGTCCATTTTTCCGATTAGCTCATCAGACCCGGCCATTCACAACAGGGGCCGGATGTTTTTGGACTGGGCATCACCCACCAAAGATTACAGCTTCAGCGCTGAGGCCCAGGTCCAGGTCCAGGTTCACGATGACGCTTCACATCAACGACAGCAACTGCAGTTGTAGCTGTCTGCGAAATGGCTCGACCGATAGACAGATCAAAATGCTATTTTCACCTACCGCCATCACACTCAGTCACACAAGGACCAGCTGCACCTACCATCGTCATGTTCCCCATCGCATTTGTCGCAACATGATCACAGCATGGAGCTGGAATGAGCACCATCTCTCTCGGCCCTCACTCCTCTCTCGCATTCTCCTCCAATAAATTCCATCCATGTCTCTACGTTCTCTTTTGGGTCAACGACAGACAAGGAGGAGATTGCTCTTCAAATCCTAGACCGGTGGGATTTCCTTCTGGTACCTTGGGCACGACATCCATTCAAAACGTCTCTTTGCAAAGGTCTATACCACGGTATCACAATGAAATTTGGGTTGATTGAGCCCAGTATCGGCGACGGCTCGTGGGATCCAGTGCGCCATATCGACTTGGACTATTGCATGGTAACCTTGGACCTATGGATGACAAACTCCGCCACGCAACTATAACAACGATTGCTGGCCCGAATTGCTCGTACCTTTCAGGGCTATACCTATCTATCATCTTTTCTGGAGACCCGAACCAGACCTAGTTTGGCACGAGGCCTGGCCGAGTGGGATTCGGTAATCATATCCACGTGTATGCCTCCAATCGTTGAGCACGACATACCGCTACATCCGATGAAGTGCTGGACGTTTTACGGCGACGAATCGAAGTTTTCTCCCCCTCCTCTTGCTTGATTTGGGAAGTTGAGTTTTCACAATTTGGGCTGATTATTAAGCATTACCGAGAAAAGCATAATAACAGGACTACATAGTATGGCAGAAGGGGATAGATGATAGAGAAGATATGTGATGGGCTGGTAGCTAGTCTGAAGAGATGGATGGACATGATTGCCGAGAGAACGCTGGCTATCTGTATTGAGTGTGAAATGTGATCAAGAATTTGGAGAAGCTATATCGAGATGTCTTGGACCTGTATCACGTTGCGCTGTAGACTCACAAAAGTTGAGGACATGGAACAGACCTCATTGCTAAGAAATGTGAAAGCACTTGGATGGGCATCGCCTGGCTCAATCAGCAGTGGAGCGGACCTCACTGACTACCACCCGACATACGCCAAGGACCTTCTCGTGATTAACGTAACCATTAGCCGACGTGGTCAAAGCATTGAAGAGTATCGCCATGCTTGCTAACGTTAAGGCAGTCGAACTTCCTTCATTCTGGCCCCACTACGGAGCTTCGTTACGAGTGCCTGCGCTGCGAAAGCCTCCCCGAGAACACAGGCGAAGTCGCATATAACCGCCAAGACTGAAAGTGTAGCGCCCGCACCTGACACAGCGGGTGATTTACTCGCTAGATCACCGAAAAATATTGTATGGGACAGTTATTCCAGTGGATCGCGTCTTGACGGCGACGACGGCGACGGTGGCTTGCTTGACGACGGCTCAACTGCTGGTTTAATCACTGGGACCCCCCACCACACCGCAGGCAATATCGTTTCCACTTGGACTAATATCTACGTGAACGACAGCCCAATCAACAGACCTCACAGCGACAGCGCATGCGACACTGGCTGCGCCGGTATTTCAGTCCATTGATACCTTAACCGCTTAATCTTTAATGTAGATCTTCGCATTCTTGATAAAGCACTCTAAAGTAGTGATAGGAATACCTCGAATATAAATAATAATCATCATTAATAACAGACTCTCTATTGAGAATCTTTTTCCGGTTCTCATCGATAACATACGCGAGCTTGCAAAGATCTTATCACGGTTTCTCCTTTATCGTATGTTGAATAGCCTTTCTCAAGCAATAGTATACAAAAAGTTGATATCTGGACACTCAGAAGTGAATTTTTATCTTGGTAAACTGGTGCTAATAATAGACGTTCCAGCTAGCGTTTGGTCCCAGTTTCATTAATAGCCTTCCGTGCCACTGCAACGGTTCCCGCAAAGTCACCGCCTCGATATTTGCCTATAATTTTATGATCAATGACGAATATATTGAATGTGCTCGAGACTTTCACAGCCCTGGAAGCTGGGGTTAATTCAAGACTATCGGCACTGGTTGCAATATAAACAATCACTTCTGTAGCATATTTGGCACCCTTGTGCATCGCGCTAGCTCTGGCTTCCCGGGATTGAGCTTTGTGCGCCTGGAGACCATGGATGATTTCCATTTACATGAGACCAAGCTAAGGACTTCAGTAGAGCAACTTACCAGTTCTCACATCGGCTGGTTCTAACCTATTGGGAATACAAGCAGGTACATATTCCGGCGCAGCTCTAG
The DNA here is from genome assembly GCA_014898835.1 of Fusarium lateritium. Taxonomy (NCBI): domain Eukaryota; kingdom Fungi; phylum Ascomycota; class Sordariomycetes; order Hypocreales; family Nectriaceae; genus Fusarium; species Fusarium lateritium. Next base: position 99,896 of record JAAVTZ010000489.1, read on the forward strand.
AAGAACATACATAGGCTCTCATCTCACACTCCTTTCAATGAAGGAAATGCAAATGTCGATCTTCACAGACTTGTTAGGAATATAGCGGGACTTGACCTTTTCAAGTCAAGGAGTGTTTGTATGCTTGTAAATCTGCCTGTATGTGCATCACGAGAGGATGGCGATATTGACTCATGGTTGTTACTGTACAACTGCTTCATTACGACGACAAGGTATGCAAGTCAAGCTCGATGATGTAGACATTATGCTCTCTGCCAGAGTAAACTGGCATCTTGCAGCTTCCTATCTAATTAGGATACTGAACTGCCACCTTACAGTCCAGCGGTTCTGTATACGACTATTAGCTGTTAAATTTTCCTTCCCACCTTCGCTCACTAGTAGGGGCCGGTAGGTATGTCATCTAGATTAGGTGGGGATCTTCATGTTGGTAACCTTACCGGCCTCTGACAAGCCACCTTGTTTCTTCGGCTTCGCTGCATTAACGCGACGGTGGTATCAGGCAGTTGGTACATAGATTGACGGAGAAACGCTTGTTCGGGTGCTTCATACTGGACATAGCGGTTGGTGCGCCGCAATCCATACATGCCAAGGACGCCAGCTTCGCCGACCGATATGACCCAAAGTTCTGGCGAACTCGGTAGTCGATTCGTCTGTTCTCCAATCACTCTGATGGTTACTGGTAACATGTCACTTATCCCTGACATGGAGTCACATCATGATGATTCTCGCCATCGCCACCATACTTATTCGTATCGACATGGCACCTCACGAACCCCCAAAAGAAAGGGTACCGCCCAGAAGTGTAGTGGAGACTGATGTCAAGGCCAGAAGTTGCCCGCAAAGTATGGATAACAGGAGGGATGCGGTGAAAGTAAAAACAGTGAGAGTGGAAACAATCATATGACGAGTTAGTAAGGGGCACAAGGTTCTCGCCGAAAAGAGGCCTCAATTATCAAAACCATAAGTGAAAATTAACCAGTAGCTTCTAATTAAATCGAATCCGCCAAGTTCCAATTATGATACGCAACGGTACATAGAGACTGGGGTACCATCTTGAACATTTATGCGACCGACAAGCACTGCACCACATAGCATTCTAAACATGTCTCTGTACATTGGTTCCACAAGTCTTGTTTCAACCATCGACTCATCCACACTGGCTTGGAGCTACGCATGCTTATTAAGATTTGAACACCGTTCCATCTTTAGGCATAGTACCTTGGATCAGGAACTTGCTCATAGCATGACTAGTTTCTCCATAGAGTAGATAACTGGTATGGCCCGTACCATTCCGCCAGATACTAACAGATGCAGGAATCTGATTCTTCAGACTCTCTGCCCATACTGCACTGGATTCAGGATCTAGGAAGGAGTTGACAATCATAACGGGCGGCAATTTGGCCACTTGATGTGCGTTGAGCTTGCGGGGCGGGTTGCGAACCGGAGCCGGCCATCCGACACAGTGAAGCTTGGCATCGAGCGCCTGTCCAGCTCCTCTAGTCAATGGAAGAAGAGATGAAGCCACAGCCGAGATGCGCTGGATGTCGATAGCTGACTTGACAGACGTGGTCCAGTCTTGGCAGAAGACAGCACGGTTGGCAAAGCCGATCTCGCCTGTAGGATCCACATTATCTGTGGCAAGAGGGCGTGACAATAGAGTCGCGTTGCCGTGAATTGCTTGGTTAATCGCCTCGGTCAGACCAGACCAGCTTCCGAGTACGCCGTCGTTGAAGGCGAGGCCTGTTTGGACTCGAGCGAGAATATCCCCACCAGTGACAGCGGGCTGACATTTACCCGGGCAGCCAGGTGCCGGTATGATATTATCAGAAGCGGTTAGCTTCTTGAATACTTCAGGCAAGTTCTTCCCAGCAATTGAGCACTCTTTGGAGTTATCGCACCAGGAGAAGAACCGTTCTAGAGTTGCTTGGTATGTCTGTCCCTCCGTCATGATCTGGTACATGTCCTCAGCAACTGAGTGGTCGACCGCTGCGTCCAGAATCATGCGACCGACGTGTTCAGGGAATAGCTCAGCATATGTTTGACCGAGCAGTGTGCCGTAAGAGTATCCGAGATAGTTGAAAGGTCCACCTCCAAGGGCTAACCGAAGGAGTTCCCAGTCCTTCACGGTAGAGACGGAATCCATGAAACCGGCAAGGGGGCCTGTCAACTTGAGACAGCTTTCACCAAAACCTCTATTGAATTCAACCAGCTTATTGAAACTTTTTTCGTCTGTCACGGGCTGAGTAGGCTGATTGTTCCAAAGGTCCTTGTTGCATGATAGTGGGTTGCTCAAGCCGATACCGCGTGGATCCACGGCGATAATGTCGAAGGCCTCGAGGACTTGCTGACTGAAGGCAGGTAGTCCTTGGGCTAACTGTTGGAATACAGATACTGCTCCGGCTCCAGGGCCACCCATGTTGAAGACGAGATTACCAAGGCTCCCACTCGTTCCGTTTGCTCGTCGTCGAGAGACAAACAGATCAATTGTGCCCTGTCCCTTGTCGTCGTGATCGATTGGAACTGCAAGGGTACCACACTCAAAGTCAGTCGTAAGTGCTAGGTCTTCACTACATCGCGTAAGATTGAGATGTAGCTTAGGATGCTTCGCGGTGTGTTGTTTCTCAAAAGGCACAGCGATTGTGGTCACTGGAAGTGAGGTCAGAAGGAGCCAAAAAGCGCCAAGTCTCGAAATCATGGCGCTAATGGTCGTTATATGTAAGTGTATGATGGTGTGGGAAGAAATGGAACTAGTGGTTTAAGAAGATCTGCCGAGAGCTGGGTGGTTCGTGTGAGTGAGGAATAAGAAGGGAAATGGCAGAACTACAATCTTATATTTATATAGAGAGATATCTACTTTGGCCGATTGAATCAACAGGGTTACAGCAATGCGAAATCAGGAGATCCACTGTTTGGCGGACAGACAAATCAAGTCCGAGATTTTCAATCACCCTTGCTCAGTTACAGCCACCGACCAAAAACTGGAATTGTCATTCAACCGAAAGATTATACCTGGACTAGGTCTTAACATTACTTGGGACCGGCTTTTAATTACTATTCATGCTTTAATCTTCACGTAAAGCATTGTAGAGCAAGATTATGCTCTGCTGATGGCTCCTGTGGTTGCTTCTAAACATTCTCCTAGGCATATCATCAAGGGGGTAACAGACACGAGAACCAAATCGGCATAACTTACATTAGTCAAGGTAGAGAACTATGGTGCTAGAAGTAGAAGATACATTATTCAGTTTTCTGTCTTGCGAGACTTGGATTACTTCGTGGCAATCCGTCGGAGCGAATGGGCTAGTTGTCGAATGATTGGCGAGGGGACCAATGGTTGTGCAGAATGAGGTGGGGCTGAAAGGAAGGCGCTAATCATTAGTGCTTATTTAGTCTGAGCCTCTGAGGCTCGGCACATCACCAGTCCTACATTCAGGGACTGGCCTTTTGGCATCTAGAGTCTCTGAAACCCGTTCCTTCTTCGATTGAGATCTATTAAATTCTTTGTCTTCGACTACGACTATTCGTTTGTTGAGGTCCTCCGATGGCAAATTGACTGCGCTGGTATCTTTGTCCATTTGTCCCTCGACCTCTTCCCCTGATATTTTGCAAGTGCTGGACGTGGGTGGTAGTTTGGAATCTGCTGGCTGAACTGTATCGAGATGCCTAGGTCTTCCACATAGGATCTTGTGTCAAATTCGCCATTCCTCGTTTGCCCGGTAGACTGATATGATTGACAAGATTAGTTTCCTATAGATATGTAACATAGGGAAATGGCTAATACTAATGGGCTACACGCCCTTCAGTCAGAGCCAGGAAGGATACAGATTCACCGGGATGATAGACTGGCCATTATTAACGATATTCTGACCCTGAGTGGGTAATTAGACAACCAAGGGCAAACAATGTATACTTGATCGGTTATCTCAGACTGGAAGATCACCCCAGATCAATGTCACTCTCCCTGTCTCCTCCGTCTCCACCCCAAAACAAAGCGCTTTGTTACTTATAGCGACATTTTGATCAGAGGACGCAACTCCATGATGATAAATCTTCGCGTCTACCGGTGTTGTACCCATTGCGTTGCTCAAGAATGACCGCAAGTGGACTCTTATCCATAGCGAATCAGCCATGCTAGTTTGCACGACAGACATGAGCCTCCAAACCCAACATCTAGCTAGGCTGCGAGTTCAAGTCCAGGCTAAGGACATATCCTTACTTGACAGAGATTCAGGAACGCAGGTGTAGCTTACAAACAAGCTCCCAGAAGTCCATCACCCCGTTGACATCGTAAGTCTAGCTTAGCTTCAGCCGTCTCGTAACTGCCGAGCTATGTTGAGTAGTTGAAATCAGGCTATTACTTGGTTCGGTACTCATATTCGCTGGCACGAGATTGTTACTAGTACCTGACTAATCTAGTTCCATTTCCGAGCTGAAGATGCCACTATCGCCATATCTGTTATTTCTGCTGAACGGCTTGCGAAAAGTCCCTCTTCTCAGGATTCTCCGGAGACAGAAGCTAGTGTCGATGTATCTCCAACTCTCGCCCCCCTCCCCGAGTCCAGTGCCTCTATTGTACCCTCGGCAATGGGGTTTCAGATCCAGCTATCACGTAACTAACCCGTACGCAGCGCATCCTTCTCCTCTTCTCCACTTCTTCGAGTTTTGATGCAACCTTCCCCCAACATTGATCTGCGGGTATCTATCTGTCTCACTCTTTTGAGCTCTATCCTTTGCTCTCGTCTAGTTTCCACCCCGGCGTTTCTCGAAGACTTGAGTCTTGCTGGCTTTTAAAGTCTCCTCTTACGCTTGGTCCTTCGGTGACTTCAGCTTCATGGAATTTCTGAGTTTCCCTCCGCTTGTGCCAGTGTTAAATTTCTGAGTCTAGCGTATCTTGACCCGAGCTCCGTTCTTAGTTGACATATGCGATAGTGTTCACTGCCTTAGTTCTAGTATGGTTGAGGATATTCTTCGCCACCAGGACGCTTGAGCTTTGTGAACTTATCAACGTCCGATAAAGTAAGGAGGGATTTCTATCTCAGCATGATATGAGTAGCAAATAGTGAAGCCTACTTGACCAAGTGTTGTCGTCAGGAACTCGCAATGCCGTGAAGTCCATGGACAATTTCCTCCATCAACAGCCCATAGCTTTTACGGTACTAACAGCCCCCCTCACCATCATAGTCTTGTGTTAAAAGGTGCTTATGGTCCAAAAGTTTCTCTAGTTATCATTTACAGCCTCGCCTTGACAATAGTTCGATTGCAAATGAGCTAATGAACTCGTGTCTGCTGGGTAGCTTTAATGTACACAGAATCTTGACCATATCCAGTAGAGGGAAAGGATATTCTGTGTGGTGCACGCGTTGCGTTTTTTTACTAGAAGCAGAAGGATTCTAAGCAATAGGGTAAACCTGTCAGTATCGACTCGATGGATGTTGCAAAAGACCAAAGTCTCTTGCGCGTTGCTAAGGCACATTGCGTGACACAACAGTGGAGGAGGTTTAGAATGAGGGAAGTTGAAGTAACCCGCAGGTTGGCAGTATTTTCCTCAATGACTGAGGCTCAGTAGATGGCTTAAAAATATAGTACAGTCTTCATGCGGAGATCTCTAGCCTGACTGAGCAAGGGTGTTATATCTCGTAGTCGAAAAGACAGCCAAGGTCCCAAGACCATGTGTAAAACTTATCTCTCATGTAGGGCGTGGCGGCAAATGATAAATGGTACGGGGCATAACCCAGACAGGGACAACAGAGCACAACTGGGTTGTATACGAGCACGGAAAATCGAGACTTAACTTGATATGCCGGGAGTGCAACAAACTTCTTGTCGCTATTCTTCGGTCCTTTATGTTATTTGAAGTTCGAAAAGGTCAGTCGACTGAATGTGGAACTGCCAAGGGTATATAGGTAGCGATCCAACACATCCTCCCTCTTTGCGGTGATCAGGTGTAGGTTAGATAAGCACTCAGCTTAGTGGGCCACAACACCAAGACTGGCTAATTTGACCTTTCCATACCCCTATAGCTGCCTCCATTCTGTGATTATTATATTTGAAGTATAGAAATATTATGTTTCTTCTCATAGTTAAGCATATCTTTCAGAAAAGTAGCACTATTGTACAACAAGTTTAGTACTTAGTTGGCGGCTTAGAGTTAGTAATTCCTTGATCCTGCTGTCACACCTCTAATTACCAAACCTAAGGATTGCAAGCCAGTGGTTTTAAAAGCCTTTTTAATTGGCTTCAAATATATGCTGAAGCTGACGTGTAATGTAAAATATGCTAAGCACGAAGAATGTGAAACTGACTTGTGAATTATTCAGCCAGCGGATTAAACTCCGGTTAAGTACGAAACGTAGACTTACCTTTAGCTAACTAAATTTTTTTAAACATGTTTCTCGGGCACTTCTCTAATGCAGTCACCATTCCTATGGACTTCGAATAATCACCGTCAGTGCCCCATTTTAGCGAGGGTGTCAAGAGAAAAGAAGTTTAAAAACTCAGGTGCAGGTTCGTTGAACTGCTCTAGCAAGTCTACGCTCAGGCGGATTCTCAACTATGAACAAGAAGGACGAGTCGTTACGTGCATGAAGCGACTGCCGACTTAGCAACGGCTGTTAGCTGGACTGGATCTTTGTTAGCCATGTTGATAACTTTAAATTATCTTGGCGCGTTGTTGATGGAAATTACTAAAGTTCTTCCGTGCTTGTAATCAGACCACAAGTTGAATCCTCCAGGAATCCCTCGAAGACAAATTTCTTCTAACCGGATTATGGCTATGGAACCCGTGGAAGCCAAGTGTGAGATTCAATACTGATTTTCGTCACTGCAAGACCTTATGCTATGGAGACACTATGTCCAAGCCTGAAACAAGCGGAGGAACCTTGCTGCAGCTGAGCAAATCGACATTGGGCAATCTACAACGTTGGGGGCTATGCAGCCCCCATGGGTCAAAGTTGTTAGATAAACTAGGCCGGATCTCGTAAGAAGCGAGTGAATCAAGCTGGTGGCGAAATGATTTTGCACACAATGATTGGCTACTAGTGCTAAGCCCACAACACCTGCCTGGAACCAAGGATTGTCCGGCCAAAATTTACCGGTAAGCGATTTGATTGGGATGTCGTCACATATCGCCACCGTATTGTTTCTACTTTAGGCAGCAACGCAGCAGCCTTCAAACTCCAGGAGGTTACTTAAATCATGAACTTTATTCACGGCACAGTAGACTAGACTAACCTTCATAATCATTTGTACGTTTCAGACTGGCAGGGGTACCAATTCGTTGACGGCATGTCTCATCCTGAACAGAAAAAAGGTCTGATCGACCATGATTCTCGAGTTATCGGTGCTCTACTCGGTGTTCATGCTGGCGACTCACTCGGTGCCACCCTTGAATTCGCCCCACATGACTTGATTGCAAGCGACTATCCCGGCGGTCTTCGAGAGATCATCGGTGGAGGGCTTCTCTCGTGGTCCGCTGGACAGGCGACTGATGATACCGACATGACCCGCGCGGTGTTACTAGCTTATCAAGCCTTCCAGCCAGGAGATGATATTGCTCGTCTCTCAGCAGAGAACTTTCTAAAATGGCAGGACGGTGACTGGCCTGGTAGAGAGCTTGGAAGTCTACCAAAGGATATCGGATCGGCGGTAGCAGATGGCTTGGAAAGATATCGAGAGACAAGAGACCCTGATAATGCAGGAGCTGGAAGGGGAATGGCTGGAAACGGTAGCTTGATGCGCTGTATACCTACAGGCCTTTTCCAGACCGACCCGCAATTACTGATTGTCGAAAGCGAGCGCATCAGTCGCGTCACACATGACGACAAGAAATGCAGCGTCTCTTGCGCTGCCTATAATACGATTGTCTCCAAATTAATCAATGGAGATATAGCCGCAGACGCTATCGCCGCTGGCCAACATGTTGCAACTACGCTCAAATCTGCCCAAGTAAAACGAGCCATCGAGTTGGGAAAAGAGCTCAGTATAGCCACCATGGCGAAGAAAGGCCCTTCACCTAAGTTGAAAGATAATGGCGATGGTTTTGTTCTTGATTCCTTAAGCATTGCCATTGCAGCACTGCTGGACAAACGTGGGCTAGAGGATGTTCTCGTGGACGTGGTGCGTATTGGCGGCGACACGGATACGAATGCTGCGATTGCCGGCGGTTTACTTGGTGCGAGGGACGGAGAGGCTGGAATTCCTTTCCGTTGGAGAACAAAGCTACAGTACGGAGAGGAGTTCAAGAGCATCGCTCTAGACTTATTACGTAGATGATTACAAGACGAGAGTAATATGATCAGAACCAAAGAAACAAACTGTTGAGCTTGGGCCAATTTTGCATTATTTACAGCGGCAATCTCTTAATAACAAGTTAATTATTTCGCCCTAAATATCTGTGCCAGTTTGTCTATAGCCTCATCGTTATATAAATGCAACCTTTGGTTGAAATTAGTATTGAATTATTACTAGTTACTTTTTATTGCGGTATATATAGTTATGTAATAACTCAGAGGTCTTTTAACCTTGAAGCCTCTTTATACTAAAAATCCCTTTTAGCTTGAGGTATTAACTCTCTTTCTAAATATTTATCCACTCTAATTTTTCTAGGCTTAACTATATAATCGCTCAAGTTCAAAATTTATCCTTAATATTTTTATTGAACAGAGTGATAGTCGACGCAGCAGGATTGATGGGTCTTTTCAGTTGCTCGCCGTTTACTACCTCAGCAGATTTTGGCCATGAGGGGTAATGTGTCGTTACCCGGCTTCTACACGCATTGTCTTTCCTGGAAAAGGACGGCCCGAGTGTGAAATAGAATAGTAAGGAACGCGATCAAGGTATTGACTTTTTTCAGAGCTATAACTGACATGGTGAAGTTTAGCTGCCTGGTTTGCTCTGCCGCAAGCGACTTAGAGGTCTTCGGCCTTCCTCATGATGTTCTCTTCAAAGGTGCGGTGCGGAGTAATCGCTTGAAAGGAACCAGTGTCCCGTGGCCATAAGCGTAGGCCTACTAAATGTTGATTCCCGTACACAAGGATTTAGGTCCGTTTCCACGGGACGTGTCGGAGCTCCTCGCATATTCCTTTTTAAGAACTTGTTCGTCTTCACCGTATATTTGGTCGTGCCAAGCCCTGGTACATATCAACTATGGATGCATCGTTCGACACAGCTGTCCATTTTCCACCACGGAGGACGGAAGTGCTCCTCGATCCCACCATCCTACCTTGCTGGGTTTCCAAATCGCCGCCACCCTGTCAGCCCTATCACTGAAGCTGATCGACACATCTGCGCCGTTTTAGAGATCAACCCAATGCAGCAGTTACCCATAGCATCAAAACATGCCAGACTATTACGATTCCTGGTCATACTATACCCGCTGAAAGGTCATAGTGGAATTGATTGGTGGAATGTACCAAAGTCCCAAAAGGCGTGGATCTCAAATCCTTGTGGAGAGAAATTAGCGCTTTGTTGGTTAGCTTGCATCCACCGCTCAAGAGACGAAACAAGGCGATGAATCCTTCAAGCCTTATGCCCCTAGTCACGGTCAAAAGTACCTCAGAACCCAGGGTCAAGCTAATGAAATATTGTAACAGAGTGCTGACAAGGGCCCTCGCGTAAATTCATGGGTGGCGGGGACCGCATGCAGAGACTAAGTTGGGGGCTGTGTTGATTCAGGATTTCGAATCCTTTGTTTTCAAGAAGCCAGGCCATAAATTTATAGACATAAATGTGGCTCTAGCCGGCCGTCGTAACGCAAAAATACCCACAGCTCTTTTTCTACATCATATTACACAGCGAATCGTATAAACAAGAAAATCTTCCTTGCCAGTTGCGATGCCTTCGCCAACGTATGTCGTATCTGCAATCGCCCTTGGGTGTTTTGTACAAGGGACTTCTGGACAAATCACCATCTCAAGGAACAATGACGGTTCTAAGAATTGTCCTGGTGTGCTTCAAATTAGCGGCAACGACAACGGCTATTGCTGCGTCGGCGGAGAACTCGACCTCAGCACTTGCGAAGGATGGCCCATCTGCACGGGCAGCTCATGGAAACCCAAGACTGTGAGCTGTGCTACTAAGGTACCTGTCACGGCGCAAGACTACGACGCTCGAATCGAAAGTGCGAGCTCGAAGTATCTGCGGGACACAGAAGCAACGACTACCACCGACTTTGTGCCATTGACAACTACCACCAGCGATATCAATGACAACGATGAAACGACTGCCTCAGTTACGAGAACCTCGGACAGTAGCACCACAACCGACGGCACTGGAGCCATTGATACGGCAGGCACCAGCTCTGGGGCTAGTCCCACTGAGACAAACAATACCTCAAGCATCAAGATTACGTCTTTGGTTGGAGTAGTAGGAGCAACTATTTTGGCAATTTGGATGGCTATCTGATATCCCTGTATGGTCCTATGGCTTGGTGTCGACTTGTCTTGACTGGGTTGTGGCTAGGTCACAAGACATATATTCAGTACAGCGCGAGCATAGAGTATTATGCTTAAATTGTGGAAATACTGCGTTCTCTATCATAGTTAAAGCATACCTTCGGGAAAGTCAGCACACCAGATAGATTACCCATACTTGAGATTGTGTGCGAATTATTCTTCCCAAGTGACTTATGCCTCATGTCCAGTGTCTCTTGATGCATTGTCAATGCCTTCTCACACTCCTCCATGGATGCAAGCGTAATTGAATCGAGGTTTGTGCTAAAGAGGGGATCCGGATGCGCCTTCCCAAGGATTTCCCATCTCACTTTTAGTGCCTTTCGCTGCACCGCCAATGATTCCTTGTACCCCCCTTGACGACGATGTATATTCCCTTGACTCGACATACTGTCAAGCGTTTCAGCATGCTCCTCACCAATCACCTTCATCCATACTTTTATTGAATGACGATAAATCACCCCAGCCTCCTCATGCTTTAGCTGTTCATGGAGGACATCTGCCAGGTCGCCCATATTGGCGAGCGTAAACGGATGCTCCTTCCCCAGCACCTCCTCTTTCACCCGTAGCCTTTCTCGATATCTCTCCTCGGCAGTTGTGCATGTTTCATCTTCAATCAAAGCTTCAATCTCCCAATCAGAATCGACGACGAGGCTGAATTGCGAAACATCCAACTTCACACGAATTCGGGGACTTTGAGACCGCCGTTATCTTTATAACACCCTACTGTAATGTAGCTTTTACTCACCGATAATGACTTCGAAGGCGATTTGGAGGGGCGGACATGAGGAGGAGACAAAAGGCAAGTAGTCGAGAAGCGAAAGCGACGCCCAAGGTAGAACATGATCACTACCATGGTTAAAAAGAAAAATCGTAGAGTGACAAACTGATTCATGTTTGTTTTTGTCTTGAAGGTTGATGTCCAGGGGCACGAAAAGCCCTAAATCTGTTATCGAAAGGGGAGCCCCTGGGATCTTGACATGGAAGGATGAAAGTCAAAGATTCATGGTCGACTGCAAGACCTCGAATCAGCCCATGTTCTTGTGAAATAAAAGATGTGCTGACTCCTGCATTTATAGCGCTTATTTTTCTCTTGCAGGAACTAAGCCAGACAACTACAGCTAATCCCTGACATGGCTGGATATCATAGAAGTAGTTTTAAGTAGCATTTTAGTTAATTCCCAAGGGCTCCCTCATCTCGCTACGCTGCCGTATATAGCTATTACTTGCTATGGTGTGGATATATATACATTTTTCTTTCTTTTCTTTTCTGGCTCTCACGATCCCTCATTCTGAGAGCTGTAACGGTCTTTTAGGGTTCACATGGTCGCACATATTCGCTCCTTTCTCCAACAACAAATCTGCTACTTCGGTATGCCCATTGTTCAATGCCGCGCCAATAGATGTCCATCCAGCATCATTCCGCTTTTCGTAATCAGCCCCTTCCAACAAGAGTATCCTCACAATCTCAATGTGCCCATTGCTAGACGCTGAAATGATTGGCGTCCATCCCACGTCACTTCGAGTTTCGAGGTCAGCCCCTGCTTGTAAAAGCATTCTAACAATCTCGCTGTGGCCTCTCGCCGAAGCCAAGTTCAACGGTGTCCACCCGCGACGATTGATCGTTTCCAATGTCGTCAAGTGAGCACCTTTTTTCAGCAACAACATTACAACCTCAGTGTGCCCATTTTGAGATGCAGAACTTAGTGGCGTCCATCCACTGTTACTTTCCGTCGTGAACTCAGCTCCGGTGTGCAATAGCAGTTCGACAATCTTGGCGTGGCCATTGACTGAGGCCAGGTTCAATGGTGTCCATCCTTCAATGCTTTGAGTTATATGGCCAACCGCTCGTTTGAGGAGTAATTCGACAATATCGGTATATCCTTGCTGCGAAGCCAAGCATAACGGTGTCCATCCATGCTTATCCACGGCCGTTAAGCCTTCCCCATCTTCGATCAAGGACTTAGCAAGCTCGAAAAGTCGCTCTCTTATAGCAGAGGTCAAAGATATCCATCCGATACTACTGTCAGAGGCTATTGTAAGAAGCAGCATCTTTCAAGTGTTGTTTAAAGAATGATTGTTGCCTTTTTTAGTGCCGTCATAAATAATGGGCGACGTTACGAAGCTAGCGGCGAATTCGCGTGAACCCCAGATTTTCCACCAATCTCATAGTGACTGACGATGACATTCACGACTCACGAAGTGGAGTGCTAACAGTCCTACGTAGCCCCCAACTTACGTGGCGACCATTACACAGATTTCGCAAATCACCTACCACGAATTTCCACGCAACTGTCGTACCTCGCAATCAACGTCATCGAGATCATTAGAAGCCAGCCCCGGTTGGCAGTCGAGGCCGAGCCCGACATGCAAGCGGCCAGGTTTCCCGCTAGAGCTTTGTAAGTTCTAAGAGAAAGGTAACTCTAGTTGTATGAGTCGCGTTGCGAACCTCTGGCTGTTTTAGTTAGTAGCTGAACCAGAATTAGGTCCCGGCTACTGAGCTTACGGGCCAAACCACGCTGACTATAAAGTACAAAGAACCCTTAAAGTTGATATCGAATAGCTTCTCCACGTCGAGTCTACTTGCACACCAGCAAATATCTCTGATACCCCACTAAAGCCCCGTCTTACGTGCCGATGGTAGTGTGACAGTGGCATCGATGGCGTTGTGGGGCTGGACATGAGTGAGTCATGCACATGTGCATACTAATCCCAGCACTTCTGGCGAACTGCCCTGGACCCGGCTAAAATTCGCCGAAGAAGTTCTCGTTGGGTGTGTTTTTGTACTCCTAAGCGTCTGCAGAGGCTCTATTTAGTGAATCAAGCTTAGTTGGCTACTGAACATCTGGTGTAGTGGCCGATCGAGGTCAGGCTAGTGCAGAATCATTACTCGCGAGAGTGGTAGCTGGTAGCATAATGTCTGGGACGATACGTCCTATTAGAACAACGTCAGTGTTGGATAGAAGTATGAACAGGATGGCTTTTGTAGTGCCTTTCAAGTCCAGTTGCTTGAACGATAGAATCGAGTTATGCATGTTACCGGGCAAAAGTGAGAGTCCAAAACATATTTTTTGGGACCGACTTTGCAGCCTTCGATGACGCTAATGCACCATGGGTCCCAGATATTGTGACTGGAATGACGCAGTCAGAGACAGCGGCGCACCGTTATGTGAAACAAGGGTGAACTCTGCTAAAATGCTGAAATAATCTAAGCTTATTGAGAGGTGTGGGTAAATCTTGATAAAACACTTAATGTGGAATAGTTAGCTTCAAATTTCTTTCGGGACACCAAAGTCCCCATATCGCCTGACATGCTTTTCGATCATTCTAGCAGGGCTTGTGGTCAGTTGCCAGAGCAGTGCAATCCACGCTTTTCAAGCTGGAATGACAAGCAAGTGCGGCCATCTCGCCACCCCAGCCAGATTCAAGGCAGAGGTAGAGTACGAGCCTGAGCACGTCATATCACTTTATGAGTGCATGTTACAATCCTCCGGGACCTCAAATTCGGATTCCATCGCCTCGAACTATGCTAGATTAAGACAAGTGACTTTAGGCTCATCCTTCCAGCCTCCTTTGCAACTAATCGTTCGCTAGTTCATGCTATTCGTTGGATTTCGATCATGCAAATATTAGATCATAAGATGAAGATAAATAGAGTTTGACTCGACGATAGAGAAGAGAAGAAGAAAGTCTAGAGTCAAGATGAGGCTATTGGTCTATTCAATGGTGTTTATACTCGTCACAACGAGGCAGGTAAAGCAAGTATACTGACGACAGTCTATACACCAGCCACAAGCCCCTGCAACGCTGTACCATCTTGTTGATTCTTACATCAACAGTATAACAATGCAGATATTATCATATCACCCTAGGCGTGTTTGCAGTACCCCACGAAAGAGCGGAAGGCTAAGTAGTCGTTTTCTGGTTCTGGTAATCTAGCTTTCTTTGCTGACAACGAAGGTCAGGCATTTATGGCCCCCAATTATTCGCAAGACATGGGCCTGCGCTGAGTTGAGTTTATGATTGAGTGCTGAACGAGGGCAAACCCTCCAAAGAGATTCCTGCTTATACTTCCTGCGAGTGGGTCACTCTGGACGTTTCAAAGTTCACTGCTAAAGAGTGGCCCTGCCTCCAGTGATAAAGGGGGACCAGAGGATTGTAAAGGAACTCAATTCCTGCATGTTTGCAAACATGATGTAGCGTAACAGAGGCATGATACTCTGCGTAAGCGGCGAATAAAAACTATCTAAGTAGTCTACATACACACAACTTGTCCCCAAATAGGAGCACATTGTCTAACAAGGACCTCAAACAAAATTCCCAACGATCACTTATCTAGAGTGACAAAACAAAAACAACGAAAGCGGCGGTCAAGGGACTCCAGCCAAGGACAGCCTTGATCGCTCCACTACTGGAACCTCCCGGCTTTACATCCTCTCCATCGACGCCATCACTGCCTTTCTTACCCTTTTCATTTGCTGTCTTTGCCTTCTCATCCTTGGAATGTTCGTCCTCGAGTGATCCGGCCCCACCGGTTGACCCCTCAATGCATGACCCGTTACCCCAAATAGCGGCTTTAGCCGATGCCCAAGTGGTCTCAGGGCGAAAGATGTTCTCGGGAGTGAAGTAAAGACGACAGTCTGCAGCCTGGTATTGGAACTGAAGTGGTTTGTCATCGTTGCCCTCCTGGTAGGCATTCCGAAGGTTAACATTTCCGGATCCAAGAACGATTGGAAACTCTTCCAGAGATCGAGGGGCACTATCCGCAAATCCCTTGATCTCGTCCTGAGTGATAAAGTCGAAAATTCCAGGATTCTCAAGGTAGAGTGTTTGGACTCGTTGTGTGTACTGGTAAATATCTGCGAATCCCATTGACTGCCCACCACGAACACCACCCATGATTTGCATAGGCTTATCGTTAGGCCGCCCGCCGAAAGACAAGGCTTGAACGCCACCAATGTTGGTCATTAAGTTGACAAATGTGGTGCAAGTTGAGGAGCATACACCATCGCCGATGATAAGAATATCTTCAGGTCGAAAGGGCTGTTCTTTTAAACCAGGTCTACCGCCATATCCACGAATAGGAGCCTGGTCAGTCTGGCCAGATAGTAGGGTATAATTGAAATTGGCGTAGAGTGAGGAGACCTTGACACCTAACTCTGTTTTGCGACCAAGGAAATCTTGGTATGAGTTAAAGTCATCTTCTTGATCTGGCTTGACCTGAGAAGCAAACGCCAGTGGGCCGCCAATTTGATTAGCCAGAGACTCATTTAGCGCGGAGAAAACCTTGATAGTATCCTCTGAAGCCCGATGACGGCGGAGTCTAGTGGCTGAGTAGGGAAAGCCGTTGGGGAAAAATAGCTTGAAGAGGTCAAAGCTCCTGGAGATGTTGCCACCTGGATTGCTGGAGATATCAATGATGATTTTAGTGCGTCCACTCTCTAGAGCCTGTGATACAATCTCAGTTGCGTATTCAGCAAAGACAGTTGAGTAGTTCGCAGGCTGTTTCGTGCCATCGAAAGACTGTATCAGCATGACTACGGTATCGTCGTCCAAGTAATACCCAATCATCTGATTATATGGGTCGCGAATGAAGGGCTGGGGGAGATATGCTGGTCCCGCATTGAATGTTGGATTGACAGATGCTTCAGCGTCATTTGAGTCGGGAGAAGTAGAAGGCTCAGAACCTGGCGTGTCTGAAGTCGTCGTCTGTCGACAGAAAGAGTCGAAAAGATCGTCACCGCTCTGAACCTCAAAGTCGTTGCTGACAGTGGCGACCATTGGAACTTCGATTGTAGATCCATTACGGAACTCTACAGCAGTCGTATTGCGGCCCGAAAACAAAGCATTTTTGTAAAAGGAGCCAAAGGCGTAAGGAGTAGTCGCAGTGGGGAAAGAATAAAACATCTTGTTGTATCTGGCATCAGGATCTTGGAACGTTTCCGCAGCTGCGATCTTGTCCAGATACTTGACAGGATCCTGACCATCGATTGACGTGATAGGTGAGACCTTGACTTGGGTATTGTTGAGTAAAACTGCATCGGTGTACGTATATATATCGGGGGTATCGAGGCCATTCTTGGATACGGATACAATGGGACTTCCTTTGCGGATAAAGGTGAAAATATTGGAGGAGCAAAGGTTCACATAGAAGTGACCGTCGTTGGCGCTGTTGACTAGTGCATCGATAGCTCGATCGAACTCCCACTGACTTGAAAAGTTGGTCTGACGAATCTCTTCGAGGCCTCCCAAGATATCGGTAGACGACGAAGAGTAAGTCTGAGGGGGGTCTTTGAGAACTTCGAGTGTAGACTGCCACTGAATGTACTTGCTGAGCTCGTCGATGAAACTCACGGCAAGTTCTGGGTAGAAGGGCATCGACTCGAGGCAATCTTCGGCAAGTTGGGCAGGTACGACAGCAAGACCAGAGGTTTCGGAGCCAGTGTTTTCACTAATCTGCTTGGTGATAAGTGCGCATGGTTCAGCGGTGGCTGCAGCCACTACCAGCTGCAGACTCAATGATAAGAAAGAAAGAAAAGGGAGCATTTTGGAACTTAAACTGGTATCGATAGAGTTCCTTGAGAGGTGAACATATGATTGTCGATGGGTACAGAAACTCATCAAGCTCTCAGGATAATCCTGCTATATATCTTTGAGCAGAAGATTTGTATACAAACCCAACAGCTGTAGCCCTACACTCTAGAAGTTCAATCATAGCTTGCTGTATGCCTCGTAGGATCGAAATCCCCACAACATCCAGCTCCTTCATACCCAGTTGATTACAGGACTCTTGTAGCAAGTTAGCGTCCTGGAGTATAACTAATAGATAATTGGGAGTAGACTCTCACCGAGCGAATGGAACCCAGGCTAGCATGAAGTCTAGCCCCGTAAGTTCTGTTTGATTGGTCCTTCGAGTGCCGCAACCAGATCCGCCTCAATTTAAAAGTTTTCTGGAATTATACAGGGGTCTTTCCAACGGCTGTTATCATCAGACGTCTTGTGGGGGGCTGAAGTATAGCTCGCGTGCTGGTCTTCGTCATGCTACTTAGTTATTCTTAAAGAGAGTGGTACATCATTCATGCGTGAAGATGAAATCAAGCTACCAGCATCTGCTATGGTCGCCCAGTAGTGGAGACACTCTACTTCAAGATTGTAATGCCTGAGCAAAGAGGTGCGACAATACGCCACACCATAAGCAAGGGTATCCATGCACTAATCCATATTTACAGAGCACCCGCTCGGCGAGTTTTGGCCGGGCAGGGGGCGGATCGTCAAGTGCTGTGTACTGTCATGAAAATTTGCTATTAAGAAATCCTAACATAGGTAAGTAAAAGCCAATGATATAGTGCTTATTCGAATTTACTTTGTGTTGAGGTTTTTCCATGCGACAGATAAGTCTAAGAACTCCCATCTTGATTTTTAGCACCGCTATCTAGCTTCATTTATCGTCACCCTTTTCCTGGTCCTCAATGAATATTTACTTTGTTCAAGCAAGGGGAGTTAATGAATATTGCGCAGCAGAAAAAGAACTTCAGTTCCTATTTTTCCAGTGCGCCATCCTTGCAATCACTATTTTCGTCACTGAACCAATGCTAGCGGTACTGGGACTGGCTAAGCCTGTCAACCCACGATTAATGAGAATCACAAAGGTCCTTCCTCATCAGGGCTAGTATAAGAGTTTTGAATCCTTTGAAGGATTTATGGTAGATCTCCACCACACTGACGGCATACAATAATATGCCTGCGGCTAAGTTGTTGGGGACACTTTCTGGATCGATCAGGGAAGATGAGTTGGCCGAATCCCTGTACTAACTTGAGAATACCAAGACTTGATTCATGGAACAACAATGTGGGAGAATTTCCATCAATCTTTCTACGATCCAGCACGTCTTTGGTAAGCACTATGAAAGGAGATGTCGCTGATCTAGCGTTTGGGTTGCTGTGTTCTACTCATCGTAATAACACAAGCACTATAGCCTGATCTATTGTCCAGGATGATACCCTGAATCTCCAGAATAGTCCGAAGTACAACTAGGACCAGAAACCTATAGTGGACAAGTTTGAGAATGCCTCAAAAATAGTCTTTCAGATTTGGAAAGAAGCCTAGCCTCAAAACACCAGCTCACTCAGCCGGCCCAGTTGTTATCAAATTCACAGTAAGTCAAATTAATCACGCGGGTATTGAAACAAGACACCTTGAGCCGCGGTCGTTCCCGCAGCGAAGTTTGTGCTACATTCGCCCCTACTCTGCAACAAATAAGCTAGGAAAGGCCGATCGGTGTACACGGAATCTCTACGTTGGTGCAACGCCAGCCAGATTTGGAGTAGAAGAGAAGGGGTTTCATAGACGACAGCAGCGAGTTCTAGATGGAACTGATAATGTCAAAGCAGTGACCAAATTCCGATTAGGCTGAGTGGAGATCGATGAGAACATGAAAAAGCTAGCTCTACCATCACAAAGATGCAAGACATCACGATTTTGACATCCGTTTAAGTTGTTCTAAGACTCGCCGCTGATTCGATTTTACTACAATCAATGATGTCATTGACTACTGGGGTTACCCTTTGGGTTAAGACTCCAGGCTTGGCACGGACAAAAAGTCGACAACCTGAGGGGATTCTGACAATCCCATGATGAAGCTTATTTGAGGCCTTTTTGTCGAACCTGAGTTCTTTCTTGCGGTACTGTTCCTTGAATACTCCTTTCCCAGTTACTTCTTCTCCACTCTCCGTTAGGCCATCCTCGCGCCTATCAGGGAACATGCCTATATATCAAGAATCACTCAGATCAGGGCATTTACGACTTGCCACTATCCGCTTATTGGCTCCCCATCAGGTCGTGGAATTTCCAACGCCTAGTGTAACGCTCAAAGCCTATGAATTTGCAGATGCCGCAAAACTTAGATACTCAGCGTTATCTTACACGTGGGGTAAGCCTCAGCCAAACATACCAGACTACACACCAGAAGATCGTCGCTTCATCACACTATGCGGCTATAACCATGAAGCCTCGCCGAATTTGTTTGATGCCCTTCACCAGTTGTTCAGATTTTGTCCAAATACACCAGTGTGGATAGACGCGCTATGCATCAATCAGGCCGACATAAAGGAACGACAAAGTCAAGTCGCATCGATGGACAAAATATACGGCGAGGCAGATAGAGTTTTGGTATGGCTGGGAGCCCCGACACCGCACCTAATGGCGGGCCTTAAGACTGCAGAACGCCTGGCGGAAGTCTCGGTGCGTGAGATAAAACGCATCGTTCAGACCCAGCAGCAGGAATTCTGTTACATTATGGAGGACATGCCACACCGCTTTGGCGTAGCGCCTCTAACAATGGAAGAGGTAGACGGCATTGTGGCGATGTTTAGGTATAGTTGGTTTAACCGGGTCTGGGTCATCCAGGAGGTTTCATTAGCCAAACGGCCTGAGATTTTCTGCGATGGGTTTTCCATCCCTTTCGATAGCGTTGGCTACCTTGCGGGGTTTATCCAACTCAGCGGCCTGCAAGGCGCCATAGCCTCGAAACGCTCTACACAAGGACGCAGCATTCGAGGGTTATCTGACTACTTCCTCAATCGAGCATTCAAGATTCAGGTCGTTCGAGAATGGTGCAAGGGCCCTCGTAGCTATTTGACCAACGAGCTCAGCTTATTTGACTTCACGGCGGGAGCTCAAGATGAACCCCCTTTGAATAGCCTTGATGGTAATTCACGATCAAGAAGATCGATTTCCATGATACTTCTCAGACTCATTCTGTGGTCGAGTGGATTTCAGGCTACAGACCCTAGGGACTCGATTTATGGCCTGGGTGGAATCCTTCAGCATTTAGCTCATGAGCAGGGTCTCACCGTACCTGATCGTCTGAAACCGAGCTATGACATAGCAACTGCACAAGTACTTGAGATCGTGGCAGCTGAAATCATGGAAGCCACGGGAGATTTGACCCTGCTTTCGCTAGTAAAAGACCCGGCTCAGCGTACAGCAGCGAATGCTCCCTCATGGAGTCTTGACTTTAGGTCTGCTTCAGGGATGAATCATATCTGCGCGCCAGGCTTCAAGAGTTTGACCCGGCCCAATGCATGTGGCTCTGGTTCTGGCTTCTTACAAGGCCACACTGCGAAGATAAATGACGGAATTCTTACTGTGCAGGGTGTTCTTCTCAGTACTGTCGCAATGACAGCCGAGTCATGGGAAGAAGCGACCACTATTGGCCTCCATGATTGGATTAGGATGTTACTTAGAATTGACCGCACCTATCGATACACCGGACAATCATCCATGGAAGCATTCTGGCGAACATTGGTTTGGGACCATGATTCTGCACACCGCCCCGCTAAGCTGATTGACAGCACACAAGTAGAACATTTTGTGCGGATGTGGATGGCAGGGTCTATTCAGGCTGTTGAACGCAAACACGGAAAAGCTGCAGCAGAAAAAAGCCTAGAGGCCTATTATGTACTGGATGAGTTAGCTGCTTACATACCAGATAGTGTTTTTCCAACCTTGGAACAGTTCAAGTCTCTTTGTCGCAAGCTGGGTCTACTTCCCGGTTCGGCAGAAGAAACTCTTACACACGACCAAAAGGCGAAATGGATAGAGTCGATAAGAAATGAGGGGAAAATTTACTTCTCGCTTATGGGAAAGACACTTTTTTTCAGGCGGCCTATTCTTACAAACGAGGGCCATCTGGGTTGTTCCTGCGAGTCGGTACAAGTTGGAGACGAGGTATGGGTAATCTCGGGGTGTCCTACACCGATAGTGCTGAGAAAGAGCGATACTGCAGACGGCTGTTATACCTTGATTGGCGAGACCTATGTTCATGGTGTGATGAACGGGGAGGTTGTGAGTAACAACACAGATTGGAAGAAGATTAGCTTAGTTTGACGTAGTCATGTAACCTAGAATGGCCAACATAAACATAAAAGGCGAGTCCTAAAGCGTTAGTACACGTGGTCATGAGTTCTCAGTCTAATCGATTCAAAAACAAATGTACATAACAATTAAGACCTGACACCTCTTGGTCTGGGTAAATTCCCCAACCATCCCGGCCCGGATTATGAAAATTCCCTGCTTGTTTAATGGCTCCTCCCCGGTTTGTGAAGGCGCTGTCTGGCCCGTCTTGGCAATTCAAATTAACCCTAAAGTCCCCTGCAACTACGTACGAGATGAAAGCCCTCGTACTGAGAACGACAGTCGGCCCATGCCACGACCTAGACGACATGGAAGCCTACATGAACAACTTCGTCGAATACCCTAGATGACTTCCCTGGAAGATCTCTTGTATCAAAAAGGCTCTGGGATTCAAGAGAAGCCACGCCTTTATTCACTAAATTAGGACGTCGATAGTCTCAATGACACCATGGTGTTAAATCTAGCCCCACGTTGTTGTGATGCCCTGGTTCGCGACCGTCTATGACACCAGCTGGGACAACAAGTCAAGTCAGTCAAAACTTGATTGATATCATTATAAACTGACACTCAAGTGTGCCACCACTCAGGCACAACTCGGTAGCGTTGATAGCAATGTCTCAAAATGCTTGGTGGATTGTGCCATGGTGAGCGATCAACCAGCGAGAAGACTTCGACGTTGAGAGCGATTGTGGTCGCTATCTTTTCCTTCAAAGTTCAAATCAAAAAGCAAGATGGGTCAATTGATAAGCTTAGCCCGATGCAAGACGACAAAGGCTTAGAAAGGGACCCAACTGGGAGTAGAGGTTCATGGGCTCTGATAAGGTTACAGAACGAGATACGGCAGCCTTTAACCCAGCATGCTTATACAGATATGACACAGTCATAATCAAAGGTACACCTAATATTGGCTATTGATAGATCTAGCTGGGCGTGCAATTGCCGCTCACATACAACTATCATCACTTCTTGAGATGAACTGGAACTGCCGCCTCTCCAGTTACCTGCAGACTCAGAAGATCGGGTCTGGAATAATGCCCGACGACATCAAGGTTTTGCTTTGCCTTGGCACGATCGGCGAGATCGATATCAGCGTAAACAATGCCTTCGACACCCGGGTCAAGCGGCTCAGATAGCTCGGATCCGTCAGGACCGTAGATCATGGTGAAGCCACCACCTGGTGCCTTGCCCCAGTCAAAGTCGGCCAGCTTTGTGTTTGCTTTGCCCTTCTCCGTAAGGATCTCAGTGCATGTCATCACAAAACAGCTACCTTCCATGGCCATGACCCGAGAGAATTCATTGCTTGCGCTACCAGAGATGTGATAGGCCCAGGGCTTTCCCTCGGGTGGCTCCCAGATCAGAGGCCAGCTTGCAACATGGACATCAACATCCTGAGAGTATTGATAATAGCGGAGGAGAGGCTGCGTATGTTCCCAACAGTTGAGGCCACCGATCTTACCGAATTTGGTGGCAACGACGCCCTTAAGGGAGTCCGCCTGGCCATCGCCCCAGTACGCCCTCTCAACATGAGTGGGCTTGATCTTGCGCCGGTGATGAACTATAGTACCCGAGGGATCTATGAATGACTGTGGGTTAAGGTTAGTACCATTCAAATAGCCACCTTCATTCGCAGCTCACCTGGGCAATGTATAAAGACCCCCTATACCTTTCGCTGTACCCGAGAACAATAAAGACACCGGCTTCTCTGACTGCAGCCTTGATCTCCTCCATCTCTGGTGAGTCCTTTTCCAACGAGTTTTCGAAATACTCGTTCATAAATGGAACATTGTCAAAGACAGAGTTTGCCCAGATGCTCCTTTTCGTAAGGATATTAGTTGATTCATAAGATCTAGGACTTCGTATCTTACCATGGGTAACCAGGGATAAAGACTTCAGGGAATCCGACAATATTGGCACCATTTGCCCCAGCTTCCTTGATCAGACCGATGACCTTAGCGACGCCGCCTTGGAGGTCGTTCCAAACAGGTTCAGCTTGTACGGCTGCAATCTTGAGTTTGGCAGACATGATGAGTTGAGTCGTTTGGTGTTCTTGGGTGAATGATTAATAATTGATAATAGTATAACTGTGAGTCTTGGTTAGCTTTTTCATCCACTCGGTGATGGAGCTGGCTTTTATATTCAGATAAACCATAGCTATCTCATACCAACTTGCAGAGCTATGAAGCTGTTCGATCATGGAGTAATCCTATTGGATGATCTTGAAGATCTTCGATAACCTTTACCTATTAGTGGCTTAGCTGAATGCGGAGATAGGTTATTTGTTACCCGGGGTTGCTGATGCGGGGTATGTGTACATCTATGCGACGGTCGCCGCAGGGCCCAGACGTTTATGATAAGCCCGGGTATCAAATATCCGATATCAGATTCCTCGGGCATCTGACGATCGGATCCCGCCGATGCTATGTCGAGTTCTAAGGGACGTTGTTTCTGCACCAATTGTTGGGACGATGTCGACCCGGACTGATGATGGGCGGAGAGGGCAGATGTCTAGCACGAAAGCGGTGACTCGAGCTAGCTGTCTTTGACATGGAGATATGATATGCCTCATCAACTCATTGGGTCAAATCACTGGGTAGCTATTTGTCCTCGCGCATGACATTGGTAAAAAGAAATACCCTCGGCAATTTCGTGCTGATGTGGATAAGCATGGTGTGATCGATGCGCCATTAGAGCCTCGAGTCTATCGATCATTCGTACAGTTTGCATAGTTTGCATTCCATATTCAGCATCTTGCGGATAGCCGAGCCTGAAAGATGTCCCAGAACTACCGACTCGAACGGCAGTATGCCTCTTCGGCGATCGAATGCAGCTCCCTTTTATTTTTAAAGTTGCAGTTTCAGCTAGTGCTTGCAAACTTTCTTAGTAGACGTAGCTCCAAAGAAGATTTCCACTACACATCCAACCCCCAGTCCCACCTCTCCATGGCGAAAATCTGGGGTATCAGGGACATTTTCGCTAGTACCTTCACATACCCATTAACATAGTCTCCTTAGCCTGAGAACATGGCTACAAGGCCTGAGGACGCAGGTACTTAGGAGGTGATGTAGTTTTGTCTCGTAGAAGTGAAGTTTGGCTACGGAAGTCACTGCAAAACAAGAAACCATCCATCGGGAGACCGCATCATCCGCTTCAGTTACAGAGTCAGGCGGGAAAACAATAGCTCTCCTTGGTCTTCAAGCGCAACCAAATTGACAAGCGTATGGACCAATGGAAGATTTCCAAGCTTCTCTTCTAGTGGATTCAGGACGGAGAGTCAGGGCACTGGCATTTGATACCATATCTCGATACACTCGACCCATCATATCGCTGCGTATTTAATACTGGTTCGTTCCTTATATTTTATAAGAAATGGCTACTAAATTAATAAACTATATCTTACTTTTTTTTTTTAAATATAACCTAGTAA